>SMSR01015335.1:4498-54703 GCA_019453355.1 Ceratina japonica | reverse complement strand
TCTGAATCGACAATGCCAATCTTTATAAGCGGTTTTTTATTCAAAATCGATTATTTTGATTGAAATAATGACCAAAGTATACCAGATTTGACTTTCTTCTTTCTGAAGAGGTACTTGACGAACAAGAAATATTCTCACATAAGAACGAAAAATATGTTCCTATATTTTGCACTATTTTTATCTGGTTATCGATAGAATAAAGCAAAGAACGTCAAAATTTTATCGGCGCGTTTTAGAAAAGTCACGTGACTCCGTTATCATCGCCTTCATGAAACAACTTTCATGTATCGGTTTTCTTGTATCGCGTAAACGTTATTTCACCGTAAGAAGTAGAACCAAGGGAGAAGGAAAGCTCGTACAAAGTTTACGACGACAAGAACTTACGTTAACACGAGGCTATCAAGGCTCTATGTTTAGAAATCGACAAGAGTTCCGGTTCGTCGATGAAACAATTGTTACACTGAACCTGGTCAAATGAAGTTAAAAGTGGAAAACACGAGACTGAGGAATATTTATTTTTATTGTTTCCTCGACTCCAAACAGTCTGTGTTATATTTATATTATTTAACTCGGGTCTGGATAAAGAAAAGCAAAAGCAGAACGAGAGAAAATAACAATGCTAACAAAGAATGCAACTGCACGGTATACAGAGAGGATAAAGAGTATAACGAACGTTCGCCGTCCCGTATTGGATTTCCGCATTTTTTCGCGAAAAATCACATCAGAAATTACGCAATCGTTCGTCCCTTGAAATTGACGAACGTCAGCCTACGGCAAAAACAGGAATAAATATAGAATAGCTCATTTCTGTGCCTNACTATAAGTAAAATTCGCCAAATACTATAAGACAGGCTGTCAATGTTATACACAAAAATGGCAAGAAATATGAGTTTATGGGAATACTCTTTTCGTCCTTGTATGAGAATATTTTTCGGTGATCAGGTACTTCTTCAGAAAGTCCAAATTGGCGCGAATTGGTCATTATTTAATGAGGATATAAGCCATAAGCATTATAACATGAACGAAAAATCTGAATCGACAATGCCAATCTTTATAAGCGGTTTTTTATTCAAAATCGATTATTTTGATTGAAATAATGACCAAAGTATACCAGATTTGACTTTCTTCTTTCTGAAGAGGTACTTGACGAACAAGAAATATTCTCACATAAGAACGAAAAATATGTTCCTATATTTTGCACTATTTTTATCTGGTTATCGATAGAATAAAGCAAAGAACGTCAAAATTTTATCGGCGCGTTTTAGAAAAGTCACGTGACTCCGTTATCATCGCCTTCATGAAACAACTTTCATGTATCGGTTTTCTTGTATCGCGTAAACGTTATTTCACCGTAAGAAGTAGAACCAAGGGAGAAGGAAAGCTCGTACAAAGTTTACGACGACAAGAACTTACGTTAACACGAGGCTATCAAGGCTCTATGTTTAGAAATCGACAAGAGTTCCGGTTCGTCGATGAAACAATTGTTACACTGAACCTGGTCAAATGAAGTTAAAAGTGGAAAACACGAGACTGAGGAATATTTATTTTTATTGTTTCCTCGGCTCCAAACAGTCTGTGTTATATTTATATTATTTAACTCGGTTCTGGATAAAGAAAAGCAAAAGCAGAACGAGAGAAAATAACAATGCTAACAAAGAATGCAACTGCACGGTATACAGAGAGGATAAAGAGTATAACGAACGTTCGCCGTCCCGTATTGGATTTCCGCATTTTTTCGCGAAAAATCACATCAGAAATTACGCAATCGTTCGTCCCTTGAAATTGACGAACGTCAGCCTACGGCAAAAACAGGAATAAATATAGAATAGCTCATTTCTGTGCCTTAAAATTAATAACAAGTAGAATAATTTTGACTGCGTTCAAAAAATTGCATCTGAATCTTCACGTTCAATGATCGTTCGCTGACTAAATTAGAGAACGGCGGTCTAAAACGGAAGTAGAAAAAGAAATGACGTTCTCCGTTTAGGGTAATGTTGGTTCGTGAAATGAATAACAAATAGAATAATTCTGACTGTGTTCAAAAAATTGCATCTGAATCTTCACGTTTAGTGATCGTTTGCTGTCTAAATTAGAAAACAGTAGTCTAAAACGGAAGTAGAAAAAGAAATGACGTTCTCCATTTAGGGTAATGTTGGTTCGTGAAATTAATAACAAATAGAATAATTCTGTGTTCAAAAAATTGCATCTGAATCTTCACGTTTAGTAATCGTCTGCTGTCTAAATTAGAGAACGGCAGTCTAAAACGAGAGTAGAAAGAAAAATGACGTTCCCAGTTAAGGTAATGTTGGCTCGTGAAATTGATCACAAATAGATTAATTTTTGAAGAGCTATCATCGCCAGCTCTTGGACAGGCTGTACGCGCGGCCACCGACAGAAAAGGAGACGGAGGAGCGCGAGGCCGGGGGTGGGCCGCGGGGAAAGGGGCGCGGCAGCACCCGCTGGCATTTCAGGGAACGGATGTGGGAGGGATGTGGACTCTGTGGAAATTGTGCTGGGGTAGGAAAACCGGGGGTTGGAAACTGACCCGGGGGATCGCCCAGGGCGCAGACGAGCTCTGCAGTTGCCGTAATTAGAACCGAGCGCCCCGGGCGCGTAGCCGACGGCTGACGAGTCTCCTGCGGACCGAAATTATTCATGAAGCCGCGCCACCCACGGCGAAATTTTCCCGTAAATATTTTCCCTTGTCCGAGATATCGGGCCGCGCCAACGCGGATAGACGCTCCCCGAACTGATGGCGCAAGCATTTTAACTCCCCATACGAGCTCGTTTTTTCCATACTCGCCACGTCCGTCAATCTGCATTTGTACAAACATTTAAAANGCCGCGCCACCCACGGCGAAATTTTCCCGTAAATATTTTCCCTTGTCCGAGATATCGGGCCGCGCCAACGCGGATAGACGCTCCCCGAACTGATGGCGCAAGCATTTTAACTCCCCATACGAGCTCGTTTTTTTTTTCCATACTCGCCACGTCCGTCAAGCTGCATTTGTACAAACATTTAAAGGACAGCCAGAAGCCCGGAGCATAAAGTCCTATGAAGTTGTTGTAATGATTTTTCTAAGTAGAAACGAGACCGGGATATCGGTCCATAAAATCACATTTATGACGATCATAATCAGAAATAGATTTCAATCACCGGCAGCGACGCAGTAAACCGATTTATTTCACCATCTATTTTATAACAGACGTAAATCAAACGGAGCTACGCTGTGTGACCCATTTCACTTCCTAACGTGGCATTCGATTCGACGTCGTCGGTTATCATCGACTATTAATCAAGAAAAATACGGTGCCGCGCAATTAAATTAATCAGAGCCGTTTAATAAATCAATTACAGGCTTAATTACGGTAGTCGCGCACGGTTTACAGGGTCGATCTATCTTCCTCAAACGGTCGTTAGAGCGAAGACCCCGCGCCGCGTAATGCACGCTGCAATAATAAGGCGTATTACAAAACATTATTCGAGCTCCGCGCACGGTTGCATCGTCACTTTACCAAAACAACCAACCGACCACCGACTGCGTGACACGCCGCGCTTTATCCAATTGATTAATTACCACAATCGATTGCCAGTCCTCTCTCTGCCCATCTCCCTTCGTCTCCCGTTCCGCATTGATCGATCTCTCGAAATCGTAATTTTATTCATTGGAAACGCATTCATACTTAAATTGGATTTTTTCCTTTTCGTCCACCGTCCGATTCATTATTCATGAGCCCAGACGATCCGTTAAACCCGCGCGTATTTATAAAATAATTAACGATTTTCGTGCAGTTAATGAGAGTTAAAATTATGATTCCGCGATATGTTCATTTATAACAACGTTCCACTGGTTATTCCGTTTAATTGGTTTTGTAAGAACAAATGTTTCGAAATGTAATCAATAAATGATGTTTATTAATACATTCGACGGTTTCAAAGTAACGTCACCGTCTACTGCGTCTGCATTTATTTACGTAATCAAAAGTGTGCAGCGATATAAACAGCGTCTAATTAATTATATAAGTGAATTATTATTAAAAATTGGAATTGGGATTGAAATGAACATGGCAGAGAAAAAACGTGCGGCACGGAACAGCAAGCGTTAAAATCGCGACGTGTTGCAACAGGCGGTGTTGCGGCGCATGAAATTCCAATCTCGACCGCAGTGCGGTCCACGTCTCGGTCAGAGTTTCCGTTTCGTAGGGTAAGTAGGTGAGTAAGTGGTGGGCATAGGCAACGATGAAATGGAGCAAGACACGCATTGGCGCGTGTCGGGAGTGCCTTCTCGGTCTCAGGCCTTACGTGGGCAGCCTGGCTGCCTGCCTGCCTGGCTCGGTCTGGGCCCGGCTGGCTGGCCACTACGAATGCCTCGCGTCGACCGCCGTAAGTAACGACGAGCGCGTGCAAGCCGCCTCGCAGCTATGCATACACGCATTGCCACTAGCCACGGCGAACACGAGCCCAGCTGACAATGAGATTTACACCGTGACCCTACGCGCGATCGTTTTCAGGCTCGGGTCCTACGGCCTGGCCTGTCAGTGTTAAATGGTGAAATACCGAGGTTAGACGCAACAAGTTTTTTTATCCACGACTCTGGTTAATTAGGGGTCAGAGGATCATGTTTTTAGATCAGCAGAAGTAAAAAGTTATTATTTCTTAACTAAGTTCGTGGTGTTTTTTTGGATTGAAGCTTTCCTATCGAGTGAAAGTGCTTCTCTATGACGGTATGAGAGTATTCTATTTTCTCTGTCAATTTCCTTGTCTTTTGACGCGAATTTTTGTACGAAAGTTGTTTTAATTGATCTTGATCGAACTCAACTGGACGTTCAGAATGAGGTGCGCCTTTAGGGTGCGTTTTTGAACTTGGCATACCAATCAAGAACGGTTCTTTCAATTATGGCATCACAACAGAAATATTGCGAGTAGCTTTTGCGGTCTTAGAACCTTGATTAAAAGAAATAAGAAGGTGTCAAGAATGATTATTTTTCTCAACTTAACATGTAAACAATCTTTGATGGTTTATGTATAAGTACTGTATTTAATTAAATCGTACAAATTAAAACAAAGAAAGATTTATAAAGAAAGGTTCAGTTCTTCGGTCACAATTATTAATTCACGGTGAACTATCCTTCGTTCTCACACACACAATCAGTCTCGCAGTCCTTCGCGAACTCTCTCTCTCTCTCTCTCTCTCTCTCTCTTACTTCTCGAAGAATCAAGACAAAATTCGTTTTCATGTTTAGTTTAAAATACATCGCATGGTGCCTTGATCTTTCTTCTATTCAGAACAACTCTTTGGAATAAAATTATTTAAAGTCCGAAACGTAACTACGATTTTTGCTCCACTTTGTGACACCTTCTTTATTAAATATCGTCATAAACTGACAGTTTCTAAAGATGCTTAAAGAGAATCATGTTTTAAAACAAATAAATATACCATTTGTTTTCGATCATTCTGATGTACTCAGTCCTCCCCTAATCCATCTACTAAAAATCGGTACGAACTCCCCAAACAACCCAATACTATGAAATTTAATTTATGACACCCTACAAGATAATATTCAATGACACATTGCAATTATCTCTTGAAAACGATTAATTGCAGCAGTAAAAGTGACAAAGGCAGACTCCCGGCTCTATCAAAATAACAGTAACAATCCGCTCTCGCGCTTTGTCCATTAATCTTAATTAATTCCAACAGCGACTGCAACAAGTTTCGATTGCACGCGTCGAAAGGTTCAAACGTCCGTCAGTATACGAGCGTCGCGGGTTATAATGTTTCCCGGGACAAGTTTAATCGCGTCAACTATATTTATCAGCCCGTCAGATGAGCTTATCTATCCGCGTTTTCGCCCCGGCGTCGTAACTGTTCGCTTCGCCTACGGGAAGTCCCTTATATTGGCGAATAAATTCCTGCCGGTCTCCTATATTTTTCATCGGCCAACGCACTCGCGCGCACGCCGGGAATCCATAAACCAGCCACGATGTAAATCTCTCCCCGGCTAACTCCGTGCAGCTCGGCTAAAGAAATCTTATCCGCTCGTTCATCCTAACGCGTACCGTATTTGTTTAAACGGCCATTCGATCGGCCATCCTTGCCTGATTACACGGCTTAAGGATTCCTGGCACGCGTTTCACCTTGCGCAGAGTTATTCCTCAAATCGAAGTCCCTTGCTCGCTGCCCGTCGAACCGTTAAAGTACAAAATCCGATCGACCATTCCTTGAGTAGAAATACCTCCAGAATTAAGGCTTGGAATAAAAGAAATTTCTTATTGAATTTATAAAGAGAATTATAGTTCGCTGTTTAATAAACGTTTACAAACTTCCAGTGATTCTCGTATCGCGCGGGGGTGGTTTTTATATGCAAGTTTCAACTACCTGTTCGCCCTTCTTGGTGCCCCTAATCGAAGCCNACAACTCTTTGGAATAAAATTATTTAAAGTCCGAAACGTAACTACGATTTTTGCTCCACTTTGTGACACCTTCTTTATTAAATATCGTCATAAACTGACATTTTCTAAAGATGCTTAAAGAGAATCATGTTTTAAAACAAATAAATATACCATTTGTTTTCGATCATTCTGATGTACTCAGTCCTCCCCTAATCCATCTACTAAAAATCGGTACGAACTCCCCAAACAACCCAATACTATGAAATTTAATTTATGACACCCTACAAGATAATATTCAATGACACATTGCAATTATCTCTTGAAAACGATTAATTGCAGCAGTAAAAGTGACAAAGGCAGACTCCCGGCTCTATCAAAATAACAGTAACAATCCGCTCTCGCGCTTTGTCCATTAATCTTAATTAATTCCAACAGCGACTGCAACAAGTTTCGATTGCACGCGTCGAAAGGTTCAAACGTCCGTCAGTATACGAGCGTCGCGGGTTATAATGTTTCCCGGGACAAGTTTAATCGCGTCAACTATATTTATCAGCCCGTCAGATGAGCTTATCTATCCGCGTTTTCGCCCCGGCGTCGTAACTGTTCGCTTCGCCTACGGGAAGTCCCTTATATTGGCGAATAAATTCCTGCCGGTCTCCTATATTTTTCATCGGCCAACGCACTCGCGCGCACGCCGGGAATCCATAAACCAGCCACGATGTAAATCTCTCCCCGGCTAACTCCGTGCAGCTCGGCTAAAGAAATCTTATCCGCTCGTTCATCCTAACGCGTACCGTATTTGTTTAAACGGCCATTCGATCGGCCATCCTTGCCTGATTACACGGCTTAAGGATTCCTGGCACGCGTTTCACCTTGCGCAGAGTTATTCCTCAAATCGAAGTCCCTTGCTCGCTGCCCGTCGAACCGTTAAAGTACAAAATCCGATCGACCATTCCTTGAGTAGAAATACCTCCAGAATTAAGGCTTGGAATAAAAGAAATTTCTTATTGAATTTATAAAGAGAATTATAGTTCGCTGTTTAATAAACGTTTACAAACTTCCAGTGATTCTCGTATCGCGCGGGGGTGGTTTTTATATGCAAGTTTCAACTACCTGTTCGCCCTTCTTGGTGCCCCTAATCGAAGCCCCTTCCTCGGTGCCCGTCGAAGCGTTAAAGTACAAAATCCGATCGTTTCCTGTATAGAAATGCAAGCTCTTATAATTCCTCCAGAATCGAGGCTTGGAACAAAAGTGATTTCTTAGTAAATTTTTAAATTTCATGGGAAATATTGTTTAGGCGAAATTTGATTAAAAAGTTCGAGTAATTCCGTCGGACTTTAAAGAGAATTATTGTTCGCTGTTTAATAAACGTTTACAAACTTGCAGCGGTCCTCGTATCGCGCGGAAGCGGTTTTCACACGCGAGTTTCAACTACCTGTGCCCGTTGAAAGTTGAGTAATTTGTTTTATCGCGCACAGTTAGTGGGTTATTAGAGTAACTTTAGTCGATAGAGCCGGAGTTAAAATAATAGCCGTATTACTCACTAACTAGTTGGGTTTAACAGCGCAGACCTCGACCGTTCCACCTTGAACGATCCTTTTCTTATGGTCAATCTTCCGAGACGCGTTTAAACGAAAAGATTGGGTATAGCATTCGGGGCAATTAAATGGAATATTGAAAAGGAGCAGAGATTAATCAGCGAGCTACCATTTAAATGCACGCGACGAATAAGAGCAACGATTCGCTCCTAACTGTGCTACATATGGCTAGGAACCATTTGAAGCAATCGAGTGAAATATTGAATAGGAGCAGAGATTAATCACCTTAATGCATTCATTGAGCTTCCATTTGAACCGACGAATAAAACCAACAATTTGCTCGTAACTGTACTACATGGGTCTGGGCCGAGTTTTTCGAGTTCTCTTAATAGAAGACCGATCGCACCGAGATACCAGCTGCCCTTACATGATGTATCGCCGCTTAATTGAAGCTCCTCTGAACGAGA
This sequence comes from Ceratina japonica, assembly GCA_019453355.1. Classification (NCBI taxonomy): domain Eukaryota; kingdom Metazoa; phylum Arthropoda; class Insecta; order Hymenoptera; family Apidae; genus Ceratina; species Ceratina japonica. The sequence continues at coordinate 46,304 of SMSR01015335.1, read as the reverse complement.
ATTAAGCGACAAGTCCCCGTGTACGCGGCCTGAAAGGACGAGCCAGGACGTTCGTGCCTCGGCGTGGCATCGATAAATTTCAGGCTACCTACGTAGAAGTGTTCGTGGTAACTGCGAGCGCAAGCCAAACCGGTCGGCACGCGCTTCAAACCGACCGCTATTGAAGCATGCATCAAAGAAAGAAGGGCCCAACCACTCTCTTCTCTTCCTCTTAGCCGCCTTCGTTTTTTTCCTTTCTCTCTATCTCTCTTTCTTCCTGGCCGTGTCGTGCTTTCTGCCCTGCACGGAACTTTTTATTTCTCTATTTGCGCAACCGTACACGGGTAATCGGCTGGACAATGAACAAGCGTGTCTCCCTCATTTTTCTTTCGCGTTACACGCACGGTGACATTTTACCCCTTTTTATACTTTTTCCTCGCGCGCATGCTCGAGCAGTGACATTTCGACCTCGTCGGAATTCGATGAACGACAATCTAAGAGGACATTTGCATACTATTGGTTCATTGTTATATTTCATAAGTAGATTAGTCATTAGTCGTCAGGCTAAATAAAGTACTTGTGATATTTGCCATAAACGTTACTTTCGATGTTTTCTATGCATTTATTATAGTATTATTGTTGTATATACGTTTATATATACAGTGCTCTTTATTTAAGTAGTCTCAAGTACAAAGTGACAGAAGTTTATGTCAAAGGAAGGATTTACAGGATTTACAGAAGTTTGTATTATAAATTAGGTGACATTTGTTCATATTATTCATGATTATTATGTTTCTTACTTATTATTTGATTATTATACATTTGTAAAATACATTATTGTTGGAAATACAAGTCTTCTGGCTTCCATGTGAATAGCCTCAAGTGTTTAGTCATGGTTAGTTGATCATTTGCGATAAATCTGGGAAGAATTATTTACAACAATTCTACATTTCATCATTTTACGTGCACATCTATTATTTTATTCGTATTACATATAATTTCCTACGAAAAAGTAATGAGTTATTCGAGGCTGTTCAAGTGAACAGCACTTTATATCTTTTTTATTACATTTTCTACACATTCCATGTTTCAATAAACGCATGATTTGAAATCTCATGTACTTTCAACTCTTCAGTTCACTGTATGTTTTTTACAACTCAGCACTGTATGCCTTTTCTATTACATTTTCTACACATTCAATTTTTTAATAAACGCATAATTTAAAATGTCACGTACTTTCAACTCTTCAGTTCACTGTATGCCTTTTTTTATTACATTTTCTACGCATTTAATTTTTCAATAAACGCATGATTTAAAATCTCACATACTTTCAACTCTTCAGTTCACTGCATGACTTTTCTATTACATTTTCTACGCATTTAATTTTTCAATAAACGCATAATTTAAAATCTCATACTTCGAACTCTTCAACTGAGCGAAATGAAAGTTGGGAAACCGCTAGACTCAATCGGATTAAAGTCACTTTTCCTCGGTAAAAGCCAGTTGCTTTATTAACACTGGTTTAACTAATTATCATTCGAAATAAATCGTAAGAGAAATTATACTGAACTTTCCAATATCTAAAGATAAGATCAATCTTTCTCATGTCGATAACGTTCCGTCGGTTTCTGAGTTATTTGATTGAATTCAATTTATCATGCTTGTTCCTACTCAGTCAGGCCAATTCCATCGGTGGTATGCGGGAACGGGAGCAAAAACAGAAATCGTGCTCGTTTTCACGCGCCATTGAGTCACGCAGTCCCTCCCCTCATAAGTTTTTAACAATGTTTTACTAGTCATTTCATTACCCAGTAGCTGAACATTAAATTTTCGTATGCCTTTTTTTTATTATTATCTTATTACATTTTATGTACCACATTTAATCAAAATCTTTTTGCCATGAATGATATTATCATTTATTTTCATGATTTTTTACAAGATTCTTGTCCTGTGATTCATATTTGATCAAAGTCTTTTTGCCATGATTAATATTATCATTTATTTTCATGATTCTTTACAGGTTTCTTGTCTTATGATTCACAGTTGATCAAAATCTTTTTGCCATGATTTGTATTATCATTTACTTTCATAATTTTTTACAGGATTCTTGTCCTGTGATTTATTACACAATTACGATTAAATTATTTATTAGCAGAGGTTTTAATTAATAAGCAAAAAACACTTGGAGGTGTTTGAGTACTTATAAGTTTGAGTACTTACGAGGAGGGACGTAAAAGGCGCGTAAAATGCGAGCGATTCGTTCCGGTTTTCGCTTACATCGAAAATCTGGGCGGAAACGCGTCGGCTACGTGACCGATTAGCGGAGACGATCGATTTTACCGTTTCCGGGATCCACGCTGATTGCGACGGACCGCGGCAACTAATTCCTCCTCTGAAAAGACGCCTACGAGTGGCGCGGATCGTTAACGTCTTCCCTTTGTCGATAGTCGCGTGGCTCTAACCGAAAATTTATGACCCACGGAAAGCCAACCGCGGCACGGGATTCAATGGATTTTCAAACCTGAACGAAATAATCTCGGGTGGGAGACGATTATAACCGATGGCGCGTCGCTTAGGCGTCGTTTACGACGTCGTCAACACGCGACGCAGTGTTTTATGAGAATTCGGCGTGACTAATGAAGCTGGGATTAGATTTTAATGCGTTCTGTTCACTGAAAAGCAATAAGTAAGTGGTAACGGACTTGGTTATGTATTTATTTATGTATTTACGAGTTGAAATCTATTACTATTACAATGCTTATAGAGAAATGCAGAAAAAATGCAAGAATGGCAAAAAATGACATGATTAAATAATATATTTATAACATTAGATCGTCGAATCTTTATACACCTATTTTACCTCAAATGAGTCAATTTGATTTGAATATAAAAATTGAATGTTTTTAAAAAAATAAGATTTTATTCTAAAGAAATTTTATTCTAAAGAATTTTGGGACATTTATGGCCACTTAAAATGTCTCAAAAACTAAATTATGGAGAAAAATGTTTCAAATAAAAAGAATAAATTAAGGAGGGGCTGATGCAGCAGTCATATTTATTTTTAATTTTCATCATATTTTCAAAGTCATTTAAAGGTCAACTTTATTTTTTCAAATGGAAATTTTTCATTACAGATTCTTAATCGATGACTTCAAACAAATAACTTTTATTTGAAACATTTTTTCTTCGGAATTGAGTTCTTGAGATATTCCAGGATAAATGACTTACCTTGTATATTCTGTCCTTAAAATACATTTTCTTCGGTTTTTTTTATTACATTTAGTACAAACTTACTTCTATTCTTTTTGCTTATACTTGAACTTACACTTTTGATGATACTTGAACTTCGAGTTTTGAACAATGAGTCGAGATGACTCACTAAATCGATAATCTAATGTTAATATGAGAGAAATCTGAAGATATTAATAGACGTTAATTAATTTTATTCAAATATTGTATCGGGGTTCAATCCGCGTGGGAATCATCAAAGCGGGAACGTGTAATCGGCATAACAAATTGTTGATCCTGATCAAGCCAATGAAACGTTGCTGACGGTGAAGTAGCACTCGTTCACGCACAACCGGCGTGCTGTGCGTCGAGAGCTCGAAAACAGGAGCAGGAGCAGATGGTGCATCCAGTCGGTAGTGAAAATCGATGCAAACGAAACGCGAAGAGGAAGTTAATGAGCCGCGGGTGTTTGCAATGCAAAGTCTACGGCTCGGTGTACGTTTATGACGAATAAGTGTGCGTTTTACGATCGGGATGGGGTTAATGAAACGCGTCAGTGATCGACGGATGCACGCAACCTGCGTTAATGTCTTTTTTTCCCCGTCCGCCGAATAAAAACAGGCGAAATACAAATTGCTTCTGTCAATCGGTAATTTATTGAAATCCCTGGAATCGGCTAACGGTTAATACAAGAATTTTATACATTACGATAAAAAATAAAATTCTTAATATAATATTTCACAGTTTCCATCTTTGGTCTTAAGTATAAAAAATAACTCGTCTTCGTATCACACGTTTTTTACATAATTCCCGTTCTTTTTTTTAATTTCCATGTTTGATGAAGTCGACGTCAACGTGATTTATCCTTGAGCTAAAAAAAAATGGAGAATTATGTGTATTTCTCCCGGTAGCGAGGCAACTTCTGGCAGCGTCGCCCGGGGTGTTTAAAATAATACTATTCGCGAACGAAAATGAGGCATTTTCGAATTTGCATTCCCGATGGCCCGGGGCCATCGGTGTCCTCAACGCTCTCGGAGCAAGTACGAACCGACACCGGCTCAGTTTCTTGTACAATTGGCCCCGGTAACGAGCTGAACGCGACTGTGCGAGACGTGCTGCATAATACGCGAACTCTCCCGAGTTTCCTGAATTTATAAACTTGTGTACGGCGAGCGTGTGCGTGTGACGTTGACCCTGAAGCCGTGGCCAAGTCCTTGCCCTCCGGGGTTAAATTCCTCCGAGCCACCGAAACTGCCCCTCGCTCCGTACCAACGAAAAAGGCCATCCGCATAGTTCAAAGCAGACATTGTAAGACAAATTAATTTCAATTAACTATTTCTGGAAATTGAGTGAAATTAAACAATTCTGAGCCTTGGGTTAAGAGTGGAAAACATGTTTTTTCGTCGAAAGCGTGTTCCGATATCGATTGGACATTTTTAATCCCGTCGGTTTTATCAATAACATACCGCAAATAATTATCGTGATAATTCCGGGACGGGTGATACGTGTTCGAAAATAGCGTCCGCGATCGCAAATATTATTCAGAGGTCGTAATGAAATCACGTAATGAAAACCAGCCCCGACCAAATTAATATCGCGCCATTGTATGATTTTATCAATTCCCGTCGCTGGTGGCAGCCCGGCGACCGTTATTTCCCAAAAAGCCGTCCGGCTCGATGGACAATGAATCGCAATTAGCCGGAGATTTTCATACGGAAACATTACCCCGATACATTACACGCTGCTGGGTACAATGATCATAATTTCTTCCGCTCGGTTTCGGCCGGAGCCCCTCCGGCCCGAACGAAAAAGTAATCAACGCTCGATCCTGTTACGGGTGGAAGGACCGGGAGGAGANCCCGGCGACCGTTATTTCCCAAAAAGCCGTCCGGCTCGATGGACAATGAATCGCAATTAGCCGGAGATTTTCATACGGAAACATTACCCCGATACATTACACGCTGCTGGGTACAATGATCATAATTTCTTCCGCTCGGTTTCGGCCGGAGCCCCTCCGGCCCGAACGAAAAAGTAATCAACGCTCGATCCTGTTACGGGTGGAACGACGGGAGGGGAAAAAAATAAGAGCAGGAGATTCGTTCCGGCGGTAGAGAGAGTCGTTTGCGATGCGAATCGATAAAATTTTCACGCGCAACGACGCGTTTCGCGGAAAACGTACGCTCGATTGCCTGACAACGGCCGAATTTGCATACGGCTGGTGCCCGTGGGCGGTTTCGACGTCCACGCGAACTTACCACAGCCGAGCTCCGCTAGTTCTCGACGTCGCACACGCGCTGGGGACACGCGCTTGTCCCCAGAACGTGTTAAACCCCTCCGCGTCCTCGTCCTCGTCGCCGTCGTCGTCGTCGTCGTCGTAGCTGCCTCGGGCGACGCTCGTCTTGGCTCACGTGCTCGCAGCTGGTCACTTCTAACAGCCCGTTTCGCATGCGGTTGCACAAAACTTTGTGCAAAACTGATGTTTCCTTCTTGTATCAAGAGAGACTTAATAGACCTATTAGTTTATTATTAGCCAATTGACTGAAGATTTGTCGTAGGAGAACCTGTTATTTATTGGCTGCTAATGTGTATGTACAAATGATATGCATAAGTAGGGAAATTGCACATAATATATAAAAATGTAGGACATATATATGTTGCAATACGTATGCAATATATATTGCAATACTTAAATAATAAAAGTTGTATAAGATACATTTTTTATTAGCCTTATTATATAATACTATATATAAGCATTATTAGCCAATAGACTGAAGATTTGATGTAGGAAANATTGCACATAATATATAAAAATGTAGGACATATATATGTTGCAATACGTATGCAATATATATTGCAATACTTAAATAATAAAAGTTGTATAAGATACATTTTTTATTAGCCTTATTATATAATACTAATATAAGCATTATTAGCCAATACACTGAAGATTTGATGTAGGAAAATCTGTGGTCTATTGGCTACTAATGTGTACTTGTGATCTGCACAAATATGGAGATTGCACATAATTTATAAAAATGTACAACATAGATATTGAAACACTCAAATAATAAAAGTTATACAAAATGCATTTCGATGACTGATGTAAATTTTGCATGAAAATTCAATNAACCTGTGGTCTATTGACTACTAATGTGTACTTGTGATCTGCACAAATATAGAGAATGCACATAATTTATAAAAATGTATAACATACATATTGCAACACTTAAATAATAAAAGTTGTACAATTCAAATACAATGTCTTTAACTTATGTAAATTTTGCATGAAAATTCAATGCCTGAATTGGACTAATTGTAATCATTAATTTTTTAATCAGATTTCATTCGATGGTTTTATTCTTATTCATTGCATTAGTACTACTCTTCCCACTCTGTTGCATACCTCATGCTCTGATTAGTATACTATCCAATTCTAGTTCATCTCAACTTGTTGGGGCAATGTTACAGCTAATATAGCTTGGTATAATGATTCCTCGTCAGCTCCAGTTAGTTTTCATTTCCTCTAAGAGGACGAGACTAAAAAAGAATAATAAGCCTATGTCTTGTTTTTTCAATGCTCAATGTAACATCGACGCTGCTGAATTTTGATGTCATTTTGACGTTTCGAAATGAAAACAAATGAAGTTTTCGAGATAGAAGAAAATTGTATATGACCTTTCTTGTAGGCAACAGTAGTACCTACAACTTTTATTGGAAGCACTTTTCAAAATTTTGAGAAAAAGAAATTTTGACTTCGAGATGTTTCCAAGGGGGTACCCTTTCAGATTCTTCAAAATTCTCGTTTTTCCTCGAATATTCATAAACAGTCGGACCTTTGGGAAAATTTCATACGACCTTATTTGTAGTCGACAACTAGAGCTACAACTTTTGTATGAAACATTTTTCGCTAACATCAATGATTAATGAGTAATTTGCAATAAACTGTTTTATCGCTTCTTGTTAATTACTCGTTAATTACCGATTCTAGCGGAAAATGTTTCATACAAAAGTTATAGCTCTAGTTGTCAGCTACAAATAAAGTCATATGCAATTTCCCCGTAAGTTCAACGGTTTAGGAATATTTGAAGAAAAACGAAATTCTTTCCAAAAGTTTGCTGTTTTGACGATGGGAGTAGCCGGATTTTGTCAGTATTAATAAAATGCCGATTAATCATACTTAACTCGTTAAATACCGAAGCTAGACGAAAAATTCATAAAACCTTTCTTGTAGAGGTTTCATTTATTACTTGTTCATTTCTTGTATTATTCATTTCACGTGCTTACTTATTGTTTACTCACTTATTTTAGTTTAATTAATAATTAACACAAATCAAAGCTGGGAAGGAATCATGTTTTGCCAAACTGTGTGATTAACCATAATCTAAAATCAAGTATTCTGACAGGAATCTTCAAGCTCAATATTCTAATTACTTAGCAAGTTCAACACTGTCCACCGACGTGGAAAATTTAATCATTCTCTATGATAATAAACCCAGACTTACGTCCATATATATATATAGCTTTATTTTTAGTTTTATTACCAGGAAAATAACACTTCTATAATGAACTCCCGCGTCACGAGCTTATGCAAAAAAGAGGTCATTAAAAAAATTTCATTCCTCGTCTCTGGCTTTGAATTTCTCTGGTCGACTCTACTTAGACTCAGCCTCGGGTTAATGAAATCCTCCCTTTTCCCCAGGCTTCTAATTTTATTACCAAGGAGACGCTGCTCGCATAAATACTTTCTTATCCTCTATCGTCGTCCGCGCGTTGCAAAGACGCATACCTACGTGTCGCTTAGGCGCATTAAAAGCGTCCTTTAACAAACAGCCTGCGGCGGCGTATTCATTATCCTAATGCACGACTGTGTTCCCGTGTTTGTATGCATATTGATGAGCGGTGCATCTAGACCGCGCTCCTTTTTGCGAGGCGCCAACGCGACTGGCCAAGTGTTGCCGTTACCGAGATCCTGCCTACGCTCTTTCACTTCCACCGATTCCGCTCATTATGCCACGATCTTGATTGAAGATTTTTTACAAAGTAAAACATTATATGCAATTTCTGTATCATCGAAGTATCGCAATGAAATTTGAATATTTTACATAATTTTATGCAATGTTTCAATCCATTTATAAATTCTTACTTTTTTTATGGTTGATCTAAGAATATGAAAGAAGTTATAAGGGAAGAATCTGATTTTTAAGATCATATAGTCTTGTCATACTTGATACGTTGAAGTATTATCTTCAGAAAGGCAACAGATTTTTCGCGAAATAAAATATTATATGCAATTTCTGTATCATCAAAGTCTTGCAATGAAATTTGAGTATCTTAGCTAAGTTTCTATAATACTTCAATTTTTTTATATTTAAGTTTTCTTATCACAGTATTTTGATGGTCGGTCTAAGAAAATGAGAGAAGTTAACAGGAAAGGAAGTGATTTTCGAAATTATACAGTCATCATATTTGATACTATAAAGATAATACTGAAAGGCTGTAGATTTTTTGCAAAATGAAACATTACAAATATGCAATTTCTATCATCGCGAAGTTTTCCAATTAAGTTTGAATATCTTAGATAATTTTATGCAATACTTCAATTCTTTTATAATTCCACAATTCTTTTATGGTCAATCTAAGAAAATGAGAGAAGTTCTAAGAGAAGCCACTGATTTTTAAGATCGTGCATTCTTGCATTTTTAAAACGACGAAGGTAATACTGAAAGGCTGTAGATTTTTTGCAAAATAAACCATTAAATGCAATTTCTGTATCATCGAAGTATTGCAATTAAATTTGAATATTTTAGATCATTTTCTGCAATTCTTCAATTCTCTTATAAATCCACAATTTTTTTATGGTCCACCTAAGAAAATGGGAGAGATTATAAAGGAACTAACTGATTTTTGAGATCGTACAGTCTCGTCACATTTGATACGTTGAAGATAATACTAAAAGGCTTTAGATAGTTCTATTAGCAATTTCGTTATAATTTTTTCCCCGACGAGCGCGACTCTCGAAGAAAAGCCAGGCTGTTTCGCGTGGTCCCTCGCGGCGATGCGAAGAGGAGGAGGAGGAAGGAGAGAAACCAGTCCCCTCGGCCTTACCTTCGTCCCCGTCGACGTCGTCGCAGGAACTCCTCCGGCTCGCGGGCTGAAAATAAATATCGCCGGCGACGACGAGAACCTTCTTTCCTTCTCGAGTTTCGTGGTTGATGGTACCGGACCGGGTTCTTTAATACAGCCACGTTACACAGGCTCGTATTTATTGGTGTTTATACGCAAGCTACGGAGGTTAACGTTGTACCCGAGACCGCGTAATGATTTATGCCGGCGAGGGCGAGCTGGACCCGCGCTCCTTCCCACCGAACATGCTCAACGAGGCCGCGGTTGATTTAACGTTCCCCTATCCTTGATGCGACCGTTTTCATGATTAAACAACTATACTTTCCTAATTGAATTCCTAAAAATGTGCATTGAATCTCGTAATGGATGTGCAACATGTCTCGTAGCAAAAATTCTCTGAATTCACTGAATTATAGGATAAGTACGTCCGTGATGCTTTTAGTCAAAGAAGGAAGGACTGACTCAGTATTATACTTATGGTAGACTTAGAATTCTCAGTCGTTTCAGTCGCTTATATTAGAGTGAGTTTAAGGGATTAGGCCATTCTATAGACAACAAAAATAGGCTTATTTATTTATAGTCGTCATTTTTACATGTATCGCTTTGAAAAAATAATTTTGCACAGTCAATTACATGTATAATATATAACACTCTTTATGTCTTTTACCTCGAATGGCTTAATCCTAATCCCTTACCGTTCCCCTATCCTTGATGCGACCGTTTTTATGATTAAACAACTATACTTTCCTAATTGAATTCCTAAAAATGTGCATTGAACCTCGTAATGGATGTGCAACATGTCTCGTAGCAAAAATTCTCTGAATTCACTGAATTATGGGATAACTACATCCATAATGCTTTTAGTCAAAGAAGGAAGGACTGACTCAGTATTATACTTATGGTAGCCTTAGAATTCTCAATCGTTTCAATCACTAATATTACAGTGAGTTTAAGGGATTATGCCAGTCTAGAGGCAACAAAAATAGGCAAATTCTGTGATTTTTTTCGGCAGAACCATGAAATAAATCGGGATTAGAAAATAGAGTTCTTGTTATACACGTTATTGACTATACAAAATTATTTTTTCAAAACAATATATGTCAAAATGCAAGTGCGCAGCATTTCTTTAGATGACGTCTTCATTTTTGGAAGATCGACGACCGGATCAATAGCTCCTGTAATTTTTGAGTTATGATGAGATACTAAAGTTTTTTCGATTATACATAAGAATAGTACATAGAATTTTTTTCGATATATTGTTTTTTCCCAAATTGGCGCATTTCTAAAGCAAAAAGTATAAAATTGCTATAGAAAAATCGTCAGAAAATCGTTTATGAAAAACAAAACTATGTAATGTAAAAAAGATCCTACGTAGTACTTTAGAGAATGTAATTTTAAATACATCATTAAAATTTCATGCGAATCGGTTAAAATTTGTTTGAGTTATGAGTCCAGCCGACCTGAAAAATGTAGTTTCGAGATAAACGTTTCACAGTCGCCATTTTGACATGTATCGCTTTGAAAAAATAATTTTGTACACACAATTACATATATAATAAAAACACTATTTTGTAATTTCGATTTATTTCATGATTTCGCTGAAAAAAAATCACAAAATATGTTTTTTGCCTCGAATGGCTTAATCCTTTAACTGACGTATTTTTTTTGCGTATTTTTGATGCAACAATTTTCATGATTAACCCTTTCCTAATTAAATTCATGAAAACGTATGACAAACTCATGACGTATGTCAAATCTCATAATGAAGCACAGGTATCATGCAAAAACTCCACGATTCACTGTATTTAATTATACGATGCACGCGTTTATCTCTTTTATCAAATGAGGAAGATATAAGTCAACATTGTATGTACGTCTGGTCGACTTAAAATCTTCAATCATCGTCGAAGGATTCCAGGCTGGAGAACAAAGAGCTGGCGTGTGTACACAGGTCGGGGAATGAATCCGTTCTCTTCGCAACCCATCGGCCACCCCTTCTAGTTTTCTCCCGTTCGCCGGACCGCGGCGAGTTTGGTTTTCCCTCGGCCGGCAGGAGGACCTCGTTAAATATTGTTCCGCCGTTAATTGCCTTATTAATACATATGAAAATCGCTGGGGGACCGGGGCGGTGCCCCGGTTCCGGTTCCGGGTCGACGGCGCCGAAAACAATGGCCAGCTAAATCAGCCTTATCTGAGTCCGGCCGAGAGGATCGATAAATTAAGTCCGCGTCGCGGTTGAAATCGCCGCGACCTCGTTAGAGGGAAAGTTTCGTCCGCGCTAATGTCAGCCGGCCGTTTTGACTTCTGAATGGAGGCTATAAATGCCGCGGCGGCCCCGCGCGCGCGAGACGGAAATGACCAAAAAGTATGCGAGGTACGCGTGTATGAGTAGTGATTTGTAAGCGGCCGATCCGAGAGCGTGTCGCGTTCTCGCTGGTCACTTTTGAATTCGCGCGTGGAAATCGTGGAAAGGCGGCCGATCGGAATTCAGAAACGGATAGTGGGATAAGTACGAACGTATAGGATGCAAAGGAGGAAATGATACCGATACCTCGCGAGAGAAAGTCGACTGGATTACCATAGGCATATCCATTGCATTTCAAAGTTTCCTTTACTCGTTAGCATTATCGATTTTCTGCTCTTAAAAATTATTTTTTCTATCAAAATATAAGTATTTTTCTTATTTTTTTAATTGTGAGAAGATTTGATTGGAAGTCTATCTCAGTATTAAATAAAATATCGGAGACAAACTTCAGAATTTTACAAATAATATAAAAAGGAAGACTTTTTACGTTTTCTTTATATTACGGTGAATTTTTAATTACAAACACTTCAGAATTTGAGAAAAATAATATAAAAAGAACGATGAGATATTTGTTAGATGGGTTTCCTTTATATTACGGTGGATTTTTAATTACAGACGGAAATGTGAGGCCGACGGAAAGGAGGCGAAGGCGGAGCTGCCGCAACGCAATATGTTCCCTAGCGCTCAAATCAAAATGAGGTAAATAGAACCACGCTTAAGTCAGATTCTTAAAGAGCAATATGCTTATGCATGATCAAACGCTGGCGCGGCGAGAAAACGATACTCCTCCGTGCAATTGAAATTCCTTCTCCTTACGTAAGACAATTGATTGCAGCATGCAACGGGAATATTTCAAGAGTCCACGTGTAAATTCTAACAATAGAAATATCATTCCTAATATATCATTTTCTAAATGTAATTGCGACCAGTAAAGATTAGAAGCAATTTGAAAGTACGAATCTATAGCGATTCGACCGTAATAATTACTATAACTTGAGAGGATTAAATACAACGCAAGATTAAAAAGGCAATTAGTGTTCTCCGAGCGTATCTTGAAAAACGTTAAGTGGTTAAGAACTTTTTATCACTCATTCTTAAACATCGGACAGGGCCTGATGGTGGCTAATGTCGAAAGTATATTTGTCAGATTGCTGTCGCCAAGCAGTTCGCCGGCCACGTCGCCCACAATGTCGAATTCCTCGTCACCGACGCCACCGACGCCGGCTGCACCGGCTTACAACCAGAAAATGACCGGGATACCGTGCGTGGCGGCCGCTTCCAGGTACACGGCACCGGTACACATCGACGTGGGTGGCACCATATACACCTCCTCGCTCGAGACACTGACCAAGTAAGCCCTTTAAAAAGTTCATTAACCTCGTTCTCCAAACTTCGTTTCCTCCCGTGTCGAATTGTAATAGAAAAATTGATTAGTCGGCTTATCAAAGCCTTACGGTTTCACAATTTAATTTATCTTTTGTTGTGTGAAATTTTATTATTAATGCAAGTCCAGTGAACTGTTTTAGTTAAGGTTGTATGAAGCTTTACATAAAAACTATGACAAACCATTGAAATTTTAATAGTTGCATTTCTTTTCTTCTTATATTTCTTTCATTTCTGGAACATTTTTACTCTTCTTTTTATATTCCATCTGATTCTAATTATTTTTATTGTACGTATCGATTTCTTATAATATTCTTTTTATGCTAAACCTACAGACACTAATATACTATATTTATACTTTCTACATTTAATTGTGATCGAACATAAGTCACATATTTAATAGATTACATTTGAAACACTAAATGAATTCCATATAATATTGAAATAACAATTACTATCTAATGATTCATTTTTGACAATATCATGAAAATTACATTGAATTAATTCAGTTTAAAATAAATAAATAAATAAAATAATGTGGTGTGAAATAACTCATAAACTCATTTTTTTTTAATTTTGACTCACAATTAGACCACTTTCATAATTATGATCACAATTGTAATTTAGTCTAAACACTGGCACTTCATCTTGATAGTAACTTGTACCCTCAAACGATTTTGGACCAATTTCAATTGCACATGGCACCACAACTGGTTCAAAATCGTTTGAGTTACCTGTACAAGAATAATAATAATTTAAACTGCTACTAAACTGAAGTACCAATGTTTAGACTAAATTACAATAATTGTAATTTTGGGTCAATTTTAATTGCACATGGCACCACGACTGGTCCAAAATCGTTTGAAGTACCTGTACAAGAATAATAATAATTTAAGATGCTACCAAACTAAAATACCAATATTTAGACTAAATTACAATAATTGTAATTTTGGGTCAATTTTAATTGCACATGGCACCAAGACTGGTCCAAAATCGTTTGCGATACCTGTACATCTACAACGATATTATAAAAAAACATATTGATGATCGAACAGTATTGAAAACTTGAATTACTCCATGGAAAGTATGTGAATCAAGATTGCCAAACTAATGGTGCTGTCGTCCTAATTTATCGTGCGTTGAAAAGTGAAATTCGCGATAATGAATGCGAGATAGAGATTTTTGCGGGCGAGAGGTTCGCCGGCATTCCAATGAGAAAGTTGAGATCGACACTCTTGAACGTTCATTAGAATATCGCGTTTAGCTTTCGAAAATGGAGTAATCTCGTACCTGAAGATATCCGCGTGATTCAAAGAATGACTGATTAATTGCTAATAAATTCGAAAAGAGTTAGGAGAGGTTTACACCGTTTGTGAAATACGTGGTTCGGTCCGCGTTGTCAGCGTGCTCGACGGTTTCCACAGTTTAGAGAACTCCTCGGCGAGAGAGTAGAAAGGGAGCGTGATGCCCGGATCGCGGAAACGTGACCATCGACAACGCTCCAGGATGTTCATCGTAGCAGGCAATATCTCAGAGAGCATATCGCTCGCAATCAGGCACACCGTTACCATGCCCGACAGTGTCCAAAGGCTATTTGCTATGTACCTACTCGCGCGCGCGCACTTTGTGCATAAAAGAGACGTAACGTGAAAGCACAACCGCTCCAAGTCCTCCAGACACTTTAATCCCTCCAAGTGACTCGCACGATTATTATAATAGCGTCGCGTAAATGCAAATTTCCAAACGTCCCATTCTATCGCAAAAATTTTGGAAACACGATTATTGGACTAAAAAATTGAATAAGAAGACATAAAAATAGAGCAATAATTGTTTTACTCGTTTTTATTTCTTTCCTGTTATTTTATTGGTCGTTTTATTAGCATTCGATCGAAAACTGTTAACCAGTGGCTGTGTGTCATTTCGTTTTACACACCGTTAATCATCCCGTCAGAAAGCTTGTTCGACAGAAAAGGAAACACCTTTGGACGTCTTTCGCGCGATTGTCTCATCGGCCAACTGTTGCGTGCACAGTAGCGAGCAGATGGATCGCGTTGATTAGAAACCTAATAAATTACCAGGCAGCAAGGTGATGTCTGTCACGTTCGACGTTAATAAATTTCGATCCGAGGCTGGCATCGCCCGCTTCCGCCTTCGGCTCGCGTATCACGGTAGCCTAGAACGTCGCGATACAGTTACTATTATAAATTCATGCCAGCTCGTTACGACCCACCATCTGTAAGCTAACTAAGCTGAAACGATATCTGCTGTTCTCCAGGAGAATCGTTAACATCCCAAGTGAAATCGGCTGAGTTCGTGATAAAGTTAATACTAATTGGCCAGTTAAAGGAGTCACTGGGGCTCGGCCTCGTTAACACAATTTACAAATTGGGTCCTGTTATGGCAAATCGTGATCGAGAAAAACAATGGCCTCCGCGAACTCGGATTAGAAATCGCGTTATTGTTCGCCCACGCGTAAACGTGATATTTCAATTGTATGGAGGATTCGAGGTCACTGAGACACCTTGCTCATTCTCTTCAGTTTCAATTACAAAACACTACTAATAGGTGTCATTTAGGAGATAGGGAAGTCGTGTGAGTTTTCTAACACGATTTAGTAAAATTTTGACGTTTTTTACTCTGTTTTATTGATAACTAGGCAAAAATAGTGCAAAACATAGGTTTATAAAAATACGCTTTCTAATATGAGAATATTTTTTGGGCATTAGGTATCTCTTCAGAAAAAGGAAAGTCAAATCTGACGCGTTCAGGTCATTATTTCAATCGGAACAATTTGTGTTAAATAAAAAATTGCTTATAAAGACAGGCATTGTAACTACGATCTTTTATCCGTATAACACTCATTTTAATAAATACTCTAACATATTTTAATTAAATAATGACCAGAGCTCGCCAAATTTGACTTTCCTCTTTCTGAAGAGGTACCTGACGAGCAACAAATATTCTCATAGAAGAACGAAAAGTACGCTGAGAAAAACGAAGCCACAAAATTCTAGCAGTATTTATTGTATTATATATTTAAGTCAAAATTACTATATTTGATTAGTAATCTTGAAACACGTTTGGATTTAATTAATGATTGCTAAACTTTAAGGAAAAATTCGTCTGTATGCTTAGTATAATTTTTACTTATTGAACTCAAAGGAAATTGCCGAATTATATAATAAAATCTTTAATCTATATATGAAATAATATAAATCGCGTGTAATAATATAAAGTAAAGTAATATAAGGAAAATGTAGAAACTTACATATATTAGAAATCACAAACCAGGAATAGTAAAAATAACTGTGGATAGTAATTATTATTACTGTATAGAAATTACTATATAGATTTGTAATAATTACAGAAGGAACGTATTTATTACTCAAAGGAAGTATTTTTTGGTACTATATTTCAATTTTTGCTAATCGTCAGATTACCGTGTATATTACCGTAAATCGACACTTTTGTCCAATTTTGTGACTAACATTGACAGTCTGCCTTATCGCCTTAATAGATTGTGGTTTTCTAACGACCCAGCCATACATGGAGGTGATATTTCAATTGCATGGGGAATTGTAGGCCAAGTAAGAGCCAGCCTCACATTAAAATCAATCAACCAATCTGTATCGATCTCCTCTCTCCAATTTATATTAATAAAGCAATAATATTATTAATAAAGTGTAAGATAAGGATATAAGTCCAGGGGGAACTAAAAAACGAGTGGAGCCAGCCAAGCGTGGATCCGTCTCAATCTTATTTTGATCGGTGAGAACGGTGGAAACTGCGAACGTCGAGCGAGAATATAAGCGTTGCGACGTGACGCACGAGGGTAGAGAAAAGTGGGACCTAGTAGATATGTCGTAGAAAACCGGACAACCTCTCCTTCGACACGCTCGATCGCGCCTTCCTCCCTCATTACACGTAGCCGAGCTTATTGTTTTGTCGAAAGTCGATTCGAGATGGGCAAGAGATTCGCTCTGACTGTCCCTGCCACCGTGTTACACTTTCTTGTACAGTTCCTTAAGTGCTCGAAGGACCTTTTTGTCTAAGCTCTTAGGAAATGTCCATTCTAACAGGCGTACATAAACGTGGATACGTTTTGCAACGTGTTACATTATATTTAAAGAAACTTGCATTCTTTCTTTAATATTGTAAAGATAAATCACACGGTCATTTCCTTGTCCAGTCATCTCGTGCATTTGAGATATAAAAAAACGCGTCGGAGAAAGGCAGTAAAAGTTGCAATCGATGCATGGCATGCATTGTATGATAAGTAAGTTACACCTTTCACCTATTACATGCGGGGTAAATAGCGTATGAAAGGACTCGACTCAATTTAATTCAACGTCATAACACCGATCCAACGGTTTAATGAGTTTCAACTATGCGGATAATAGCCGATCGGCGAATAAGGATACTTGATGATAAATATAAACGCGGCTGACTTAATCAGAGATAAATTAACTATCGAAGGGGGTTCTAAGAAAGGAGTACAAGAAGCGGGGTTCCACCTTCTCGCTTTCTCCCGTGTTACTCGCGAAATTGATTTATGCCAGCTAAATCATCGTCGACGTGTAACGGCATCGGCGAAGATCGCATCGGAGATAGCCGTTTCTCATGCCCGGGACACCTACAAGGATTTATGCTCCGCACTTTGAGAAACGAACGACAATGGACAGCGGTAACAATAATGATCGCGATCGCGGATAGATAAGCCCGCCGCTGCAAATAACGAAGAAACATCATGACATTGTTGAAAATGGCCAGTAAATCATGTTCTATAGAAAAGTAACAGAGGACGGTGATAATATACGGAGAATCGTCCTGGCGTGAGGACTTTATTAATCGCATTTTTCAAACTCTCCGAGATATCATCCGGTTTCACAATCGAATGAATAATTACTTTGTTGCTGCGAGAGGAGTTTTAAAGGATTAGTCTACTCTAGAGGCAAACAAATAGCCATGTTCTGTGATTTTTCTTCAGACATTTTTACCTGTCCTTGAAGAAATAATTTTGTATAGTCAATTGTGTGTAATAAAGTCCTATTTTGTGGTTCCTATTTTTTTTTCTTTATTAAAGCGTTTGTAGCCTCAAGGAGGCTTATTTCCACTACATTAGTTCTTTATACATGTAGACAATTAAATATACAGTAACTTTCATTAATACTTGGACACAATTCGAAACGGAATAATATTTTTAATATTGGATCAAAGAACTTTATTTCCTGTGGAATTTTAAAAAGCTTAATTTACTATAGAATGTCTAACAGAAAATTAAAACAAATTGGTATTCATTGA
Organism: Ceratina japonica; assembly: GCA_019453355.1. Taxonomy (NCBI): domain Eukaryota; kingdom Metazoa; phylum Arthropoda; class Insecta; order Hymenoptera; family Apidae; genus Ceratina; species Ceratina japonica. Next base: position 27,985 of record SMSR01015335.1, on the reverse strand, counting down.
AATCGCGAAGATGATAGTAAAGGACATCGTTTTTAACTTTTTATTAGGGACTGTAATAAAAATTAGAAGCGTCTCGTTTGCAGATATAAGTAAATTATATGCATGTACAAAGTTTTATCAAAATCGATCAATATCTCNTGTCTAACAGAAAATTAAAACAAATTGGTATTCATTGAAATCGCGAAGATAATAATAAAGGACATCGTTTTTAACTTTTTATTAGGGACTGTAATAAAAATTAGAAGCGTCTCGTTTGCAGATCTAAGTAAATTATATGCATGTACAAAGTTTTATCAAAATCGATCAATATTGCTATGCGCTATAAGCGATCAGAAATTAAAAAAATCGCAGTTCTCAACGACTTTCAATCAACGACTGAGATAAATTGAAGAATTTTTACATGTTTCGATGTGTCTAACTCTTTTATGGTTTCACGGATTTTTATGAAACTTTACACATTTATATAACATATTTAGATCTACAAACGGGACTTTTGAAATTTTTGCTGGAGTTTCCAATAAAAAAATTGAACATCATGATATCTTCTTTTCTCTTCGAGAATTCGACGAATAGTAATTTATTTTAATTGTCTGTTACACATTACGTAGTAAACTAAGCCTTTTAAAAGTCCACAAAAAATTAAGTTAGTTAGCTCAGTATTAAAAAGTTTATTCCGTTTTAAAGTGTGTCTGGATATTAATGGGAATCACTGTATAATAATACTGGATTCTCCCGAAAGTTCGTCTCGAGTTTCGATAGCTGTCATTAGGACATGCGTTTGTCAGAATGATTAAGAACCAATTAAATGTGTATTCTAAAAAATGAGATTCTAATAGGTATAAATGTGTATAAAAATTAAATCATTGTCATATTCCAAATATAAATGTGCATCAAAATTAAAATGCGCCTTAAATTATCCATAAAAATCGGCAAAAACTTCCCAGTCAACCCAATAGTTAACATATTAATATTTCATGTTTTCGCTGAAAAAAATCACAAAGTATGCCTATTTCCTTGCCTTTGGAGTGGTCTAACCCTTTAATTTGCATATGCAGAAAATATCAACAGTATAATATTCTATTTTGCATAAGAGATCCGCAATTTAACTGTTATAATACTACTCCGCCGATGAGATTGTTCAGAGGTCAGTATCGTTTTCGGCCGGTCATTTTGAGGAATGACGTAACCGGCGATCATTAGTTTGCGCTTCCGGTATCACGTAATCCCTAAAACATCGTCCATCATCCTCGGACCGTGGAGTCCTGGCCGAAGACTTAGCCGGAGCCTCGGGCTATCCCACGCAGATCCTCCGTTCGGTCCGGCACATACAATTTGCCCAACTCTGACAAAGCGATTTCGTATCGGGCCGAGCCGAGGCGCCTCGCACACACGCACCACCGATCCCCGTGCATTCATTGTCGCTGTGCCGAACGAACAACGGCACATATTTTACCCGCCGCTGTGGCGGACGCGCGCAATTGCCCGGCGCGACTCTTGTTAACTTTCGTCGGTGAAACAAAGAATGCAAAACGAGTTTGCGGGCCATTGATCGCGAAAAGCAAGCTGTTACAATGTAAAAGTTGCTACACGAATTATCGACGATTTATAAACCGCATTGGCTCCAACAATGGCCGACGGTCAGTTTTCTGAACGAGAAAAGGCTTTATGTGACGCAATAAAAGTATNAATGTGCATCAAAATTAAAATGCGCCTTAAATTATCCATAAAAATCGGCAAAAACTTCCCAGTCAACCCAATAGTTAACATATTAATATTTCATGTTTTCGCTGAAAAAAATCACAAAGTATGCCTATTTCCTTGCCTTTGGAGTGGTCTAACCCTTTAATTTGCATATGCAGAAAATATCAACAGTATAATATTCTATTTTGCATAAGAGATCCGCAATTTAACTGTTATAATACTACTCCGCCGATGAGATTGTTCAGAGGTCAGTATCGTTTTCGGCCGGTCATTTTGAGGAATGACGTAACCGGCGATCATTAGTTTGCGCTTCCGGTATCACGTAATCCCTAAAACATCGTCCATCATCCTCGGACCGTGGAGTCCTGGCCGAAGACTTAGCCGGAGCCTCGGGCTATCCCACGCAGATCCTCCGTTCGGTCCGGCACATACAATTTGCCCAACTCTGACAAAGCGATTTCGTATCGGGCCGAGCCGAGGCGCCTCGCACACACGCACCACCGATCCCCGTGCATTCATTGTCGCTGTGCCGAACGAACAACGGCACATATTTTACCCGCCGCTGTGGCGGACGCGCGCAATTGCCCGGCGCGACTCTTGTTAACTTTCGTCGGTGAAACAAAGAATGCAAAACGAGTTTGCGGGCCATTGATCGCGAAAAGCAAGCTGTTACAATGTAAAAGTTGCTACACGAATTATCGACGATTTATAAACCGCATTGGCTCCAACAATGGCCGACGGTCAGTTTTCTGAACGAGAAAAGGCTTTATGTGACGCAATAAAAGTATCATACTAAAAGTTAACGAGGAGGGAGAGATGAAAGGAGCTTTGAGCCCGCGGAATTTGGATACGCACCTAGCCAGCCGGGATGCACGCAGACACGGACAGATCTGTGTGCACTAAAAGCAGAGCAGGAATCTGAGTGATGTGAGCTGATCGTTTAGCGTTTTCCCATAGCGAGCGGATCTGACCCGGGATCGGACCTCGGCCGGTCGGTGGGCCCAAGAAGAAATCGCCCCAGGTAATCACGGCGCTCGTCCTCCGCCCCCGGTACCGTTTCCACCCTCCCCTTCTGCGATCTCCACGAACAACGCGTTCGCAGCCTGCGAGCACATACATCCTCCTCCTCCTCCTCCTCCTCCCCTTCTTTATTCCTCTCTTTTTCACCTTTTTTCACCTCTCAACACCGCGCTCACCTCCGCTATCCACCACCATCACCTTTGTTTCTTCCTCTCTCATTTCTGTTGTTCGACTTTCAGTCTAGCCTGATTTTCGCCCAGTCACCGGCCGTAATTTAATAAGGGAACCGAGAGTGAATTAATGAGAGCAAAATTAATCCCCGTCCCGAACGAAGTTTATTCTTCATATCACGTATGAAGCATTTCTACCAAATTAAGCAACGGTTAATCAAACGTTGCCGATGTTTCAAGAACTTTTATACGCGCACTTCAATTTCGTATGAATGTATAAAATCGGCGGTCTGCCCATCATTATTCCAGCTATATCGGAGGTGTATCATTTATTTCTAAAGTAAACAGCGCCCGATCGCCGCAACGGCGGCCAACTAATATTCGATAATGTTTTCTCGCGGGGGAAATTTCCGCCCCGCGCAGAATTTTCATTTTCTCCGGGCTCGCTCTCGACTTTCGCGGCACCGTCGAAAAGAGCGAAACGCCGCGGTGCCGAGGGGAAATAAAAAGGGACAGAGATCGCTCAGCCCGCGTGTATATGTATATGTATATGTGTATGTACTACACGTACCTACCTACCTACCCCGCGGTACATCTCCCCTTTCTCTCTTCCCCGTTGAAGTCAGATCGCCCACGGGGTTCCACCGGGCCGTCGTTATTATATGTTATCGCCGTGGAAGGTATGGGAACCGGCCCGAGGGGGCACCGGATACCTACGTCGGTATTTCCCCCTCGTTGTGCCATAACGCACCATCGAGGTACACGAAGAACCGTGCCTCTCTCTCTCTCTCCTCTTGTTCTCTTTTTTCCCCGTCTCACTCGGCTCGCGCTCTCCCCAGCGGCCTTCGTCTTTTAACGCTCTCTTTCTGTCTTGTCCTTTTTCCAGAGCACACGTCTATTATATGCTAAATTGCGACGACCTTCGGCCGCGAATGTCCGCTATCAAAAAATGTATTGAAGCGCTCTAGCGATTTCGCGGGGGGTTGCGAGGTCATTTGTTATTAATTCTATTTTCTATCAAACGAGATTAATCCAATGGCTTAGTAATGCCGTCATTAAGTATGATAAATTCAACGAGAACCATTCTTCAGCAGCTGGCCAACTGCCACTATCTGAAATGAGGGATACGTTGCTTTAATGTAGTGTCAGACGCAAACCGCTGAGATATTAGCGCAATTTGTATTTAGTAATACTTGATCTTATAGAGCTGGACCACACTCGAAGTCGAGATTAAACTTTATTACACCGCCGGTGTACAAACATATGAATTGTAGTTATAAGCGGTCAGGGAATTACTTAATACGCGCATATTTATTAATCATTTCCAACGTGAACTTTATTATCCGGTGCGCATAGTGCTCGGAAGACTCGAGTAATCATGTCTTGCCTCAGATTTCCGTAATGCATTCGTTTCTACTCGATGTTAACTCCAATTACACTAAAAAACTTGTCCGTTGCACGTTCCCATTTGCATCTGCAGTAAAAGCAAATATTTATTGACTTAGATCTATTCTGTTTTGTTTTTAATGCTAGAACTGCGATGCCAGGCGATGTAACTGGTTTTAAATGGAGAAATGCATGTGTAAAAATAGAATCAGTAATTCTAATGTTAATTAAGGAGGCTTTTTGTGATGAAGATACATTTTTGCTTTATATAAATAGAATAATGATTTCAAGTTTTTTGAGAAATGTTTCTTATTTGGAGTTATATCAGATTTGATCTACGAAACAAATCGAAGTAACTGGTTTTAAATGGAGAAATGCGTATAAAAATAGAATCAGTAATTCTAATGTTCATCAAGAAATATTTTTCTGATGAAGACACATTTTTGCTGTATATAAATATCATCACGATTTCAAATACTTTCAGAAATGTTATATATTTGGAGTTATATCAGATTTGATCTACGAAACAAGTCGAAGTAATTGGTTTTGAATGGAGAAATGCATCTATATAAAAATAGAATCAGTAATTCTAATGTTAATCAAGAAAGTTTTCTCTAATGAAAATACATTTTTGCTGTATATAAATAGTATCATAATTTCAAGTATTTTCTGAAATGTTATTTATTTGGAATTATATCAGATTTGATCTACGAAACAAGAGAGAGTCGAAATAACTGGTTTTAAATAATAAGTAATAAGTAAATAATAAGTAAACCGGAAGTACAAAATAGGGTTCTTATAATATACTATTAACTATTCAAAATTATTTTGTTGTAAGCGATACATGTCAGAATGATGATTGAAAATCACAAAATATGTCTCTTTTTTTGCCTCCAAAAATAGAATCAGTACAAATTTTTGCTGTATACAAATAGTATCATGATTTCAAGTTTTTCCATATATATTATTTATTTGAAACTACACCGGATTTGATCTGAAACGCGTTTGAGAATGTGACAGCTTTCTAAAGTGCCGGAAAAGGTGGCACGGTTCGACAGCGTTCAGTCAACTTCGCGCCTACGGATGCCCAGAACCAGCCAGCCTTCTTAATCCCTCTTCCTTTTTATTTTCTCTCACCTTCCACTCGAGTTTCTCTCGATTCCTCCAGCGTCCGTCCTTTTTCCCGGATGGTCCAGGAGGCAGCTTTCACGAAAATAATAGCCGCGTCTACTCCCCCCCGGCGTTAAAAAGCGCGAAACCCGATCACGATAATCGAGACTCGAGATTGAGCGATCGTGCCCGCAATAAACAAGAATATTTTAATAGTTGCAATTTATTCTTCGACTTAACGTTGACGAATTTATTCTCCAAATAGAATTCAATATAGAATCTAATCCAAGAGGTACAAAATATGCATGTTTTGTGACTTTTTTTCAACAAATCCATGAAATAAATCCGAATTACAGAATAAGATCTTGTCAAAATGGCAACTGAAAATCACAAAATATGCCTCTTCTTTTGCCTCTAAAGTCCTTTAACCGNATTTTAATAGTTGCAATTTATTCTTCGACTTAACGTTGACGAATTTATTCACCAAATAGAATTCAATATAGAATCTAATCCAAGAGGTACAAAATATGCATGTTTTGTGACGTTTTTTTCAACAAATCCATGAAATAAATCCGAATTACAGAACAGGATCTTGTCAAAATGGCAACTGAAAATCACAAAACATGCCTCTTCTTTTGCCTCTAAAGTCCTTTAACCCTTTAAAAGCTGTAAGTAATTCAAGTATTTTGTATCAATGCTTTCGTAACGTAATTGCTGTCGAGCTTGCGACACGTGTTCTTACCGAAACCGCCACTTTAAACAAATTCCTTGAAACAATTTCCATTAAGTTTCCATTGACACAGAATGACAGTCAGTCGGACATGCCCTTTAGTTAGCGGCGCGTCGCGGCATGACAAAAGTGCACGTTTACGACGTGACGTTAATCGATCCGGGACGCGTCGGATTGCCAATTAAAATGAGCCGAGGGAGGCGAAAACAATTTCGGTTGCACAGCTGCGGCTCCCTCGAACGCTACGCTCCGCGTTTAACTCCGAGCGATTTCGGCAGGTGACTGAAATTTCGGCACCTGCCTCGTCTCAGCGAGGCCTCGTCAACGCGAAACTCTAATTCATATGTATGTCGCTGAACGCGTAATGTGACCGACCGTTTAACGTTTTATCAACGGAGTCGATCGAGATTTAAAAACGATGGGAAATACACCCCGGGCGTGTGTGCACAAGAGAAATTGTGAACCGCGTGAACGTGGGAAAATTTTCAGACCCGATTTGTTGTTCGCATGGAACAAAAATTAGGCTGCGTTTTACATACTATTTATATGTAGGAAATTTGACTGGATTTGGAAACTATTTCAATATTTCTACCTTAAAATATTTGTTATTAATTTAATATGTTTTCCTCGATTAAATTTTTTACTATACTGGTTCATAATTAATTAAATAGAGAAAAATGATTAAACTAATGATAATAATTTTAGGCGAAAATTTCAGGTGTCTTGTAAATAAATTAGCCTGAATTTTACGTACTTTCATTTATTTTATATTTTTTACATACGTAAGAAATTAGACTAGATTTTAACACTATTTCAATATTTCTGCTTTGAAATTGTTATTATTAGTTTAATACTTTTTCCTCAAATAAATTTTTTACTTTTCCTATACTGGTTCTTAATTAATTAAATAGAGGAAAACGATTAAACTAATGATAATAATTTTAGGCAAAAATTTCAGCTGTCCTGCAAATAAAAATAATAGTAATTAAGTAGGAACACTGTCCTTTCACATGAAGAAAGTATCGTTCTGAATTGCAGGTATCCTGAGTCGAGATTAGCGAAATTATTCAACGGCAGCATCCCCATCGTGCTCGATTCTCTGAAACAGCATTACTTCATCGACAGGGACGGCGGTATGTTCAGACACATCCTGAATTTTATGAGGAACTCTCGGCTACTGATACCGGACAACTTCGCCGACCTGGATCTGCTATTAGAAGAGGCCCGATACTTTGACATCGCACGTAAGAGCAACCCCCCTCTCTATTAACTATTTCACTCTACTTCTATCGTTTATCATAACCGATAAGTATGAATCCTTAACAAGAGAAACTACTTAGCTTCTGTGTCCGATCTTACAAGTCGTTACTGTTTGCTCGTCTGCCTTTTGGGATGGACAGGAGACGAGAGATCGTTCACATAAATCATGTTATCTGCACAGTAGGATCTCCCGTCGAATCATTTTTCCTGTCATCAACCGCCAAGACCGGCTGCGAGCAAAGTTCGCATAATGTTGCATTAAAATCCGCCGATATCTTGATGGACGGCGAAAGTCTCACGAAACTCGCTGTATCGGCCGATCGTGATCACGTCTCCGTTTTCATTGCATGAGAGAAAGGCAAACAGAAGCTCGATAATATATCAATTAATATTCAAGAAGTCGGTTCCGACATGAACACCAGCTTCCTCTCTCCCACACTTATACACTCTTCTTAAAACACAGAATATTTCTCACATAAATATTTTCATACTTAAAATATTTTCATACATAAATATTTATACATTAAAATAAAATATTTATACATGGATATTTGCCTTTTGCTACTTTCTTTGCCTATTTATTATAGCAATCNGAAGCTCGATAATATATCAATTAATATTCAAGAAGTCGGTTCCGACATGAGCACCAGCTTCCTCTCTCCCATACTTATACACTCTTCTTAAAACACAGAATATTTCTCGCATAATTATTTTCATACTTAAAATATTTATACATAGATATTTGCCTTTCGCTACTTTCTTTGCCTATTTATTATAGCAATATTCACGTTTTGTCGCAGCTATGTGCAAGCAGTTGGAGCAGATGAAGAAGGAGCGCATAAAAAACGGATCGAGGACAATGACCACGATGTCCTCCTCGTCGCCGAGTCCACCACCCACGAACCAATTGGAAACCCGCGGCACGGGTTGCACGACGGTGCCCTGCAACCGGGACTCGGACAAGATGCGGGCGAACGAGGGTAACTGCAGCTACGAGTGCGTGGCCCTTCACGTGAGTCCGGATCTAGGCGAGCGAGTGATGCTCTCCGGCGGCCGGGCATTGCTGGACGAGGTGTTCCCGGAGACGACGCAGGCGGTGATCGACGCCCGTTCAGGGGTCGCCTGGCACCAGCAGGACGCCCGCCACGTGATCAGGTTCCCGTTGAACGGCTACTGCAAGCTGAACTCGGTGCAGGCGATCACCAGGCTCTTGAACGCGGGATTCCGCGTGGTGGCCAGCAACGGAGGCGGTGTCGAAGGTCAGCAATTCTCGGAGTACCTGTTCGTTCGACAGGCCGTCAACACTTGACGGAGTACGGCGCACCAGCGTAAGACCTGCTTGAGGACGGTTCGTTGCCTCCATGGCCCGGCCGAGTAAAAGGTCCAGGAGGAATCTTCAAGACTGCATCACGAATGATGATGACTGTTCTGACGGACAGAGCGGTGTAGGGGGGTGTATGTCGCGTGCATTGATTCTTCGTTCGGAGGGGGGCGGTCCCGGGCCCGGCCCAAGGGGAGAGATTTTTTAATTGCGTTCAAAAGTAGAAAGGGCTGCGCTTATATTTGCGATCAGACTTCTGAAGGTTTCGCTGTTGAGTCGTTTTTATTGGAAGGACTTTCGTAATTGTTCTGTACTCTGTGATATGTCGAGTTTCGTTTTTCTCCTTGAGACCACCGCTGTAAAGTGTACAGGGTATCCCAGAAAATGTGGTAGAACCGAAAAAGGACAACAATTTCCTTTGGTAAAATTCAAAGCGAGGCATGGTTTTTTAATTATTATTAACAAAAAAACACTGACCAATGAAAGCATGTGTACGGCCCGCACACAATCACGGTGTTTCTGAACAACGAATTCCTTTAGCAAAATTCAAAGTGAGTCAATGCTTTCATTAGACTTTGTTTTTTGTTAATAATTCAAAAACTATAGCACACTTTACATTTTGCCAAAGGAAATTGTTCAGAAACATTTACAGAATCACTTTTCTTCGGCTCTAACACTTTTTCTAGGAAACTTTGTATATTATATTCCCGAGGGATGCTAGTTAAAGAACGTTTTGATCGTAGGTGTTAAATGATTTATTCGTGGAGATTGATAAAAATTATGTGCAAGTAGGATCGCAGGGGATAATTTCACGGACTATGTTAATTTTCAGTTCACGGTTACGGTAATGTTCGCGTCTATCGAACGTGTTCTTCTTAACCCTTTGCACTCGAAGCCGTTTTCACACAGACGAAGCAGCAACTCGAGATATTTTGTTGCATTTTTGATGAATTTCTTATCTCTAATTTAATCTTACACAAATTAANACTCGAAGCCGTTTTCACACAGACGAAGCAGCAACTCGAGATATTTTGTTACATTTTTGATGAATTTCTTATCTCTAATTTAATCTTACACAAATTAGCGTATAAAACATTTTTTTTTTTACATTTTATATAGTATCTTTACACCTTTACGAAGATAACTTTTTAAACATCAGTCTTTGTAATTTTACTTAAAACTCAAAGAAACTAAACATATAAATAAATTTCCACGCCAAACAAAGTGGTGAGCGAGTGCAGAGGGTTAATTCAGAGAATTGAATTATAAAATAAATTAGTACTTACTTTACGCTGAGTTTTATTCCACAAATCGGAGCTTTACGAATCGAGTGCCTTGAGTTAAAGAAATTTATGTTACGTAAGTTCGACTGGACATAATGTTAGAATCGAGCCTGACTTGTAATTACGAGCATCGCCGTTAGAACCGTATCAGTGTCCTTAACAAAACTCAATCATTAAAATCATAGCTGTTATGTTTCGTCGAACGGTATCATCTTACACGCTCGTGACCCACTTACGTATAAGTATACGTCGTAACTCCTTTACTTTTGCTCTTATTTAATAAACTGTACCTATGTGTAATGTATTTAAATGCCATACTAATTACTGTAAATACCGCGAATAAATGTATCTAATATCTATACAGATAAAAATATGAATATTCTATGTACTTCAATCACCTAAATAAGAAACATTTAATCATTTGATCTCATTTCAACCTGTGGTCCTAATCATTTAATTAGAATGAATTGAACGTAAAATAAAATAGAGTTTTTTAAATATAAATTGTTCTCGTCAAGGTCGTATGAGTCACAAGACCTCTGCGAAAGTATTTAGAAAAAATGATAATTACAGAGGATTTATAAAATTGTTCGATCTGTTANAACGTAAAATAAAATAGAGTTTTTTAAATATAAATTGTTCTCGTCAAGGTTGTATGAGTCACAAGACCTCTGCGAAAGTATTTAGAAAAAATGATAATTACAGAGGATTTATAAAATTGTTCGATCTGTTTTTCTCAGTTATAAGAAATTTTAACGCATAATTTCTAATGTTCTAATACCTTGTTTCGGCATTTTTTTTATTGGACGTGACTTGCAACTATCTACATTGTCTATATATCCTATAATTCTTAATTTTTCACACTTTTTATTATGTAACTTAAATAATATCCTCGAAATTGAGATTATTTCAATTTTAAAATATTCTTAAATCTTGTATTAAAAATTATACAAAATTCTGTCATTCGACAGCAGAATTCAAGATATAATAACGTTCATAATAGGCTCGCAAAATTTTTAAAATTTTGTACTATTTTATTAATGTAACAACTAGTAACTATTAAAATTTCAATGCTTTATCATTGCTTTTATGTAAGGATTCATGCAACCTTAAGAACAATGTAGAAAATACTATTTAACAAACAAGTCATTCTTTTTTTGAAATCTAGTTCACAGTACCTTTTTCGTTATTCTCATAATTAATAACTAGTATCTAGAGGACGCAACGAGACTGGAAAATCACGAAAACGTGGGTTTGTACCTCGAGAGAGGAAGNAATGTAGAAAATACTATTTAACAAACAAGTCATTCTTTTTTTGAAATCTAGTTCTCAGTACCTTTTTCGTTATTCTCATAATTAATAACTAGTATCTAGAGGATGCAACGAGTCTGGAAAATCACGAAAACGTGGGTTTGTACCTCGAGAGAGGAAAAAACAAATCTGTCAGCGCAGCGAAATGGAAATAAAATCATTAGCCGGACAATGCAGTTTTCATGGTACAAAAATTGTAGAGTCCGAAGCTCGTTACGCGATATCCGCTCTCAACTTTTCCACCCGATCGAGAGCAGCTCGTGCATCCTGCGCGCTGACCTTTCGCTCTGATGACTTTCGATCGGTAATTCTTCAATGCAACGGGGAACAAAAAGCATGCCAATAAAAAATTGTATAAAACACGTGCTGAATGGTGTCGACGTTCACTTTGAATTTCCACTTTCAACAACGGATATAATAATACCCTTTCCTCCTTTATAATAGAGAGTCTCTTCAAATCTCCGGGGATAGATAAACATTACTCTGGCGCATAAAAAAGTATGAAAAGGAGAAATCTCATCTGATAATTAATAAGGAACGGGCAGAAGAACAATGGTGAAATCCAGATTTGTAAGTCCGGCTAACAATAGATTCTTCGTGATACTAGATAAAAATAAGGAAGAAAAAGAGGAGGAAAGATGTAGAACCAAAAGAGGAAGAGAGAGCGCTAGACCGAGAGAGAGAGAGAGAGAGGAAAAGAGCTCAGAACCGCGTTGATCACGTAACCGCGGGAATAAGGGATAAAGCGCACAAACGTCATTGCCTCGGGCCCCGTTTCCATGGTTACCGTGAACTCAATATCCGCGACGCCCCGGGGGTAGTACGGGCCGCAGGCTGTCATCCCTCGAACCTGCCGAGCGAAGAGAGCCTCAATCCTCTCTCTCTCTCTTCTTCCTCACGGTCTACATTCTCTTCCTATTTCTATTTTCCTCCCCTCCTTTTATCTTTTCATCCATTTTAACTTATTGTTTCCGTCATTATCTTTACAACGCTCTCTACGTTCTGGCAACTCCTCCCCACTATCCTAGTTTACTCTGTTCACGTTACGTCTTCTATGATTCTGCTTCTGTTTCTGTTCCCCGAAAATTCTATTTTTCTACCACCCTCTTCACAGTTTCCTTCGCAAACTACCCCTCGCCCTTTCTTTGTCTCACGACGCGGTCCAACTTTTCTTCCCTCGTTCTATCCGCTCTCCCAGGTATTGCACATTTTACCATCCGCCTCTGCGGCGCGGCGAGGCGTTCTCCGTCTCTGTCGCACTGCGGCTTGATTATATTCCATTTCTGGATCGCCTGCGGGTGGCCTCAGTCCCAGGTCCTTCAATACACGACGCAAGTAGCCCTTGGCGTCAACATGGAAGACGAGCTTGAAATTCGAGGATACGCTGGGACGCAGCTTCTATTGTCTGCGCTCCGCTATGAACGAGCGACATTTTTACCCCTTTGCTAAGTCACAATCACCGCAATTTTATAAACCCTGCATATATTGAATTAAATAAATAATTGAAAATTAATGTCGCAGTTTTAATTTAACCAACATTATTAAAATTAGACAACTTTCAGTCATTAAAATGATAGTGTACTACAAGGCGGAACAGAAATTGTTGATGAATTCATTTATTTCTTGGAAGAATGTAAAAACAATCAGAAGCCTAAGAATAAAAAATTCGGTCTATTCTTTGGTGAACCTTATTCTTGTGTTTTTATTATCTCTCGATTACGACTTATCCAATTACAATTTGTAAAAATATGATACTGTACCAAAACTGCTATGTATTTTTAATTATTTTTTTTTTGTTTCTTTACATTCCTCTATTTATATATTTATATTAATAATTTCCATTTTAATGGCAGTAAGGAGAACATTACGACCTATCTTCGGAAATTTCCATATTTTCTCTTCCATCTCTCATCGAGCTCGTAAAAAACGATGCGATCACTGCAAAGAGGAACACGCAGCTAAAAATTCTCTTACAATCGTGAGGTGCGCGGCAAATTTATGATACAAGTAACGGTATGTGCGCCTTCTCTCGGACAAAAGTGTGTATAACTACTAGAAAACAAATTCGTATTTACATAATATATTAATCGAATAACTTTGCTTCAACGATCCACTTGATCTCTTTTTTATCCCGCGTTTTCCTTCTCTCGGTTTCAAGCAACTCGCCCTCGCTCTCGCTCTCGCTCTCTCGCAATGAAAAACTTATATCAATTGCGTTATGTATATATATTTATATTTATGTATATATATATATATAAAAAGGCAATCGTTCTCTTGGTGCACGCAATAACAAATAGAATTATATAGCTGAGATCAATATTGCAATTATATCTTCGCACCTATTACATTTTAAACAATTTCATTATTTCTTTGTACTGATCCATCTCACAATTAATCAGCGCTATGAGATAGTTAATAGATCAACTTAACATTTTTTTCACCGTTGTTGTTCTACACAATTCGTCAGTCTTGTGCGCGTACTTAATTTTCTTTTTTTATCGATTACTGAATCGTTGAAGCAGTGACGTTTGACGTATTTATCTATTCTCGCATTCTTTTAACTTTTCCTCGTTATTTACACTAGAAGACTCACAGGTGTACGTGCCTTTGTAATATATTTCTTTTCTGTTACTAATGTCGGTAAGGAAATGCATTGTGCTCTCCAAGTGACATGGAAGCANATAACTACTAGAAAACAAATTCGTATTTACATAATATATTAATCGAATAAATTTGCTTCAACGATCCACTTGATCTCTTTTTTATCCCGCGTTTTCCTTCTCTCGGTTTCAAGCAACTCGCCCTCGCTCTCGCTCTCTCGCAATGAAAAACTTATATCAATTGCGTTATGTATATATATTTATATTTATGTATATATATATATATAAAAAGGCAATCGTTCTCTTGGTGCACGCAATAACAAATAGAATTATATAGCTGAGATCAATATTGCAATTATATCTTCGCACCTATTACATTTTAAACAATTTCATTATTTCTTTGTACTGATCCATCTCACAATTAATCAGCGCTATGAGATAGTTAATAGATCAACTTAACATTTTTTTCACCGTTGTTGTTCTACACAATTCGTCAGTCTTGTGCGCGTACTTAATTTTCTTTTTTTATCGATTACTGAATCGTTGAAGCAGTGACGTTTGACGTATTTATCTATTCTCGCATTCTTTTAACTTTTCCTCGTTATTTACACTAGAAGACTCACAGGTGTACGTGCCTTTGTAATATATTTCTTTTCTGTTACTAATGTCGGTAAGGAAATGCATTGTGCTCTCCAAGTGACATGGAAGCACGCAAATCATCAAAGAATCACAGTTAATCCAAATTATCAGGATACTTTAGACTCTCTATGATTCCCCCTCGGTTTATAATTAGATAATCTAAAGTAACCGTCTCCCATATAGCTAAAAAAAATAAATAGCATACCTCGTATCGTATCTTTTACCGTTCTGTAGCGCGAAGCCATGGCAGTACAATAGAGAACTGTCTATTATTGCCACAACGAACTTATATCGAATTTATATTAATATCTTATAAAAATTAATGACCTCGTATCGCGTAAAGTATTCACTATTATCTGAGATGAAAATTAGATACGTCTGTAAGAGTGAACACAAATCGTTCAAGACTCAGTATAATTAAAGACTACTAATATACGAAAGCTACTGCGGAGAATTTAAAACGAAGTTGTACTAGAAATTCGAATCTAAACGCAATAAATGATATACATACACGCGTCTACCCATATATATATGTACACATATATGATATTATATATGTATGAACACCTCTGTCGTACAATGATTCATCCATTTTCCTTAAATTTTGCACAAAAATTCGTTTCGGGCACGAGTAATGTAAAAAACGCTCGCGTAGCGAGCATGTTAGGAAAGATTGATATCTTTGCTTTCTAATTATTCTGTATGATAGTAGGCACCTACGTACATCTGCTAGCAAATTCTTTTTTTCCCTTTACATTACAAATCAGGTACACGCTTTGAATTTCTTCTTTTTTTTTTCTCAATCGATAACGCGAAGCACACTTCTTTTTCTGAACATTAGCAAAAGACCGCACCAATTCCGATGAGGAAATATAAATAATTAAATTAACGTCAAATCGAAGAAACATCCGTGATTCTTACTTTTGTAAATATTTCTTTAATAAAAAACGTAACAGCTAATTCTTTTATAAACACTGAAAATGTAGATTACAACATAATATACGATAACAATTCCATCATATCGGTGGAGAGTAGCTATATTCTGTTGTACCAACATTGAAATTATCACTATTTAGTATTTTATGTGTAAGGTATTGTATAAATTATTCCATACTTTTTGGACAGTGTGCTCTTACTGTATATTATTACATTACGATTTGCAAAAATACGTTTTTTACTATGTTAACAAAACCTGCACTCTTTTACACTAGCGCTACAGTGTCCAAAAGTATAGGTCAAGTGTTACAATGCAGCAGGCATATACATAAAATGACAATGTACACGACATTCATTCGAGACACACGCGCTCACCATATAACAGTATTTATATATGGCCATACCACATGCTCGCCGTAAAGAGACTACCCAAGACTGATCTCATCGGGCCATGTGCTCATACACAATGCCCGTTTTAGGGACGCCGTTCCCGCCTTTGAAAAATAAAGAACAATCTATTATATTACATTTAAAAAATGTTCAGTCATTTACAGTAGGGAAGCTTATCGACATGGTAGAAATAATGTTACTCTGAATGTTACGTGGAATCCCGACGTGATTCGTTAATGTGAACTTCATTGTATGCAACTTATGAAACACTGTACAATAATGCAACGTGCACTATAACGTCACTCGACTCGTCAAGGTCCATTGAGGCCAGCTCACAGAAGACCATACAGGTTGGGCGCCAGTTATCGGGCGGGTCACATAAGTTCCTGCCCTTCACAGAACATCACTTCAAGAATGACTTATATAGCGTCGTGCTCCTACACATTTCTTTCTCCTGCTCGAGAAGGAACAACAAGTCCCTAAAGTTCACCCTCTTCAAACGTGGTCTCATCTGCATTTGTCTGTTGATCCCAGTCGTCGACGCGTTCAATCCGGAGTTATTACCTGGACTACTGACAGACCCTCCTATATCTAGCTTAGGCTTTTTACGTGGACCTATCGCCTGCAACGCTGTCAAGTTCGCCTCTCTTTGCCTCATCTCTTCCATCTCAGCTCGTTGCATCTAAATCATTGCCATTGAAATTATCATTATTTTCATCACACTTGTATATCACTTTATAAATATTTGACAAGTACCTCCTTAGCCTTTGCTTTGAGCTTCGCCTGTTCAGGGTCCTCAGTTTTCGCGCGACTCTTCGCCGCGCGTAAAAGTAACTCTCTCTCCTGTTCCTCGTGTCTCCTACGTTCCACTTTATCCAAGTCTTCTAGAAATTTTAACTGTGCCCGTACGTCCTGGGTAACTTCGTAACGCGGATCCACCTGTAACCATTAGTGTTCTTGATTGTCTAAATATCGAATATGCACATTCAGTTAAAAAACAGTTCCGGCGATCGCAAATCGGTCTCTCTTAATTGTACTTATTACAATCGTTGAACTTCACCTTTATCAAATCTATCCTGTGCTCTGCAATTACTGCTAACTTCTCTATTAAATTTTTTAATCTTTCTTGAGCGGCATGAGATATTAACGCTGCGACTTCCTGGTTCGGCTCTTCTAATCCATACGTAGAAACTATAAAATAAATTCACGTTAATATACTTGACGTCATCTTTTAAATTTAATAACTTGTATCAAAATATAAATAACTACCAATTTGTTTAATCTTCTGTTGTAAAGGTGTCATATGTAAGAACACTTCGTCTTTACAGGATCTGATCTGTGTGCCGACGAATTCCGTTGATCCGAGAATCCTTTGCGATTCCTCGGCAAGGTTAACACCACCCATAGCCGCGACATCGTTGATATCATCATCACCCCTATTCAAAAATATACGTATACACAAAATGCCAACAATTCGTGCACTCAGACGTAGACTAAACACGTTGAAAATGATAACATACGTGTATCCGGCGGATGAAAATGTTTTTTTCTCTTTCTCTTTAGTAACTGGCTTTGGAACGAAAGAAGGCACAACGGCTTTATTAACAGTAGTGGCTGTGTTAACTGTCTTGCCTTGCGTTGTAGCTGTAATTGTTTTAACAACAGTCGTTATAATAGGTGGTTTTTGAATTGTCGGAACTGTTGGTCTGATTCCAGTCACAGCGACCGTTGACTTCACGGTGTACGCTGTAGTAGGACTACGAACTACTGTTGTAACAGGTCGTATCTAAACAAAAAGAAAATAATTGTTCCTGATTTTTGCCAATTTGATATTCATTAATCTAATCTATACAACCGAGTGATGATTGCGCGTAAAGCTAGCGATACTTGGTAAATTTTTGATACAAGCATTATAAATACAGCATTTCTTAATATTTTCCAAAAGACTATTGATTGTATGTATATTTCTCATGTAAATAAAGTTAAATCTATTTTTCTCTTACCAGCCTTTGTTGAACTGGCTGAGCGGGTCGGGGAATTGTAGTTGTAGCTGCAGGTAATGGAGTCATTACTCTAACTTGCGTAGTCGCGCTAACAGCAGTTACGGGAACTGTTGCAGCTGCCACAGCAACAGTTGGTCTAAGTTGATTTTGCTACATGGGATTATAAAAGGAACATTAATACTAAAAATAATTATAATATCTAAAATATGAACAGATATAAATAGGCAATATGTCCAATTCTACTACAACTGTCTCTAGTAATAAAGTCGCTATTACATGAATTTGCCTACCAACTAATGTACGTATTACCAAAAATGTGCTTAGTGCTATAGATAAAAATAAATCTACACATTTTACCTGTGGTACTACGGGAGTAGCAGATGTTATAGGAAAGACAACGTTGGCTGGAGGAGGTTTTATCCCCTCTATGACCAGTTCTTTGGTCACCAGGGATTGCCGTAAAAGTGGCAAACTTTTCTTGAGAAATCCAATCAGGCATGGTTGAGGTGATGCATTCAATAATCTTTCAAGTCTATCACAGAACTCTTCGGGTTCAACTTTAGTATCAATTAATTCTTGTATCAAAGTTCGAACATTTCGCTCCACCGCTTTAGGTTCTCGACTAGACAACTCTAATAAGTTTGCTAAAAATTTACGGCACTTTTCTTTGGTATTATCTGTAGTTTGACGCTGAAAATAAAAAGAGATATATAATATTTGCAAATTTTTACATACTTGGGGGTATTTTTAATTAGATGAACTAGGTCTGATACATACTGGTGTAGGTGTTTGAACCGTCTGAACAGTAGTAACAGGTAAGGTAGGCGTAGTTGTGGTAGCGGCAGTCACAGTCGCAGGTGTCGTAGTTGCTGTTGTAACAGTTGCAGCCACAGTCTATATGTAAATACCAATTATGATCATTAGTAAAAATCTCTCGTTCGCAAATTTTACTTCAGAATTTTTTTCTATAAGAATAACAAAACTGTTATTCAAAAGTAGAAGCATTTTGCAACACTGCCAAACAAAATATAAATAGCATATTTTAATATATGAATGATAATTTTGTTCGTGACATAATTTTGTCCTCAAGCAAAACCTCCAATTTTTTTCACTTATTACTTCTCAGTATTGACAATCACATCTCTAGACATTCTGAAGCTCAGTATTAATAAAAGGATTTATGATAACATATTTCCCACATGCATTCTGTAACATATATGACAATTTTCATCACATTTTCTTCTTTCTACTCATCTACAACAATCTACTTATCTCTGTATATGCATGCTGAACTTCAGATTCTTCAAATGAAAACTTTATGTGTTTGATACCTCCTTATTTGTATATATAATTATATTGACTTACAGATTTATGATATAGCTATATAATTGACAAGTATATTTATATATTAAAGACGCACTTGTACCTTGTACAGACTCTTTTTGCTATAACAATATTTCTTACTTGTTGCTTAATGAAGAATTCATTTTAAATGCTCAGTTTGAGTATATTTTACATTTTTGTAATGACATTCTATAGAAAATAACTTTGTGTACTAAATTATTAATACAAAAAGACCAAAAACAATCTTTTAGAAGATGAAGATGTACTGTAATACCATTAATTTGTTTCCAATTTATATAATATAATACTTCAAATTATATCGTGTAATTATAATTTCCGTATTCCTTTTTTTTACGGTCTTATTACATCGAAATATTCTTTTCAGATGAAAGAAAATGACTATAGATTACCCTCAACCAATGTAACATGCAATATGTGTGTATATGATAATGCATTGAACTGATAAAATAATTACACGTTTAAAAAACTCAGAAATTCTACGTCAGAGGCGTCCCAGCAAAAAAGCCAATAAAAAAAAAACTTTTTATATACTACAAAATCTCTCACTCCTTCAAAGACTAGAAATTTTTTTATAAAATCCCTGACAAACTTTGAAATGATACTCTTATAAGGTACATAAAATATAACTCAAGAGAGAGATTGAAATGCAATCACGTTTAAAACGTTTCGAAGATAATTCCAAAGAACAGAAATAAAACAAAGACAGAGTAAAAGAATATAAAACAATACATAGCCTTACCAATAACACCATTCCAACTAATGGTAAAAACTAAAAGTATACTACAGCACTACATCGAGTCTTGTAAGAGGTAGAAAAGTGCGTCACCTGAACTGATTTTCTTAACGTGGCGAGTGGTGGGCCAGTGAACTGTGTGTTCAGCCTACTTACAGTCGGCACTGAGGCTAAGCGATAGGTAGTGCCTGGAGACGGGGCAGCAACCACTGCATTCCCTGCTATACTATTTGGAGTGACTGCGGTACCAGCAGGTGTACCTGCTGTTGGAGGTGGCCCTACCCTTAGTAACTGATACTGTCCACTTTCAGTTTTTAGTAATATGTGACCCTGAGTTCCAGGTTGTAAACCATGCAATGTTTGTAATGTTATCTAAAACATAAAATATCAATAAAAAATCTGCACAATAGATATGTAAGAAGTATTTCATAATATCTACCAGAAACAAATCATATCAGAAAAAAAATCTAAGAAAAGAAATGAAGTCGATCTAAGTAGATTCAAATTATCTTTAGGCGTATACATACATATTTATATATATGTATATATACATGTGTATATATGCTTGTTTACAAACTGTATACGTGTATGTATGAAACTTACCCCTGGAGCCCCAGGTCTTGTTCCAAGCATGTGTTGACCAATTACTACCCTGGGTGCGACTTGTTTCCCCGCTTGTTGCCCTGCCACTGGTGTGCCAGGACGCATCGTATTAACATTAAGAATTTGCACATTGCTGGGTACTATCGTCGACGTGACCCCAGCTTTACCCTGTAGTGCTGTGCTGACTGCATTGCCAGCCACAGAAACAGGAACAGACATTGGAACAGAAACCATGCCACTGGGTGCTACACTAGTCTTTATCACCAAAGCTGTACCAGTCGGCTTATTTACATTAGCAACTGTTTGGCTGCCTGTTTCACTGACAGAGCCGACATTGCTAACAACATTTGAAGTTGTCTGTAACACTGCTTGGGACGTTATGCCCAGAGTACCATTGGCTAACTGGCCAACAGTTTGTGCAGGAAACGATAGTTTATTATTTGCGTTTGCAACACCGGTGGTGGCTATTACTTGACCAACAGTAGGATAAATAATCTTGACAGGCTCGTGTGTTTTCGTAAGGCTTGGTATGTTCGTCGTCTGATTACTGGTCACCTGGTTTGTAGTAACTTGATTGATATAAGCAGCAGGGGGGACCGCTGCCTGTGTATGCTGTTGCTGCTGTTGTGTAGTAACCTGTGGCGCCACTGCGTTTGAGGTAACCACGTTTACTGGGAGGAGAGTGCTCGTGGTGATGGACTTGGTTACTTCTTGAGTCATCAGACTGTTCACTGTGGTAGCACCGCCGCCGTTCGAAACCCCATGTTTCTGTGGCTGTACCGCGGTGATGGTGCCCCCGTTGGAAATACCACTGTTCACCTGATGATTCTGCTGGCTGACTGACGCAGCACTCGCTTGATGACCAGAGACAGCCGGCGTCGACGTTACCAGTTGTGTTTCGAGGGAGCCCACTATTGCGTTCACTGCGGATTCATCGACGTCCGTGCTCAGAGCTTCCTCCAGAAACTTAGCTGACGCCATTTTCTTCCAAGCTCCAACTGTAAACTGATCTGCGCATGCGCCTGTCGCAAATTGTTCCCATGGTGCATTGCTCCCCCTTCCACTAACGCAGCTGAAAATTATACGCGGCCTCTCTTCTGTTTACTACCTTTGACCGCTTTGTATCATTATCCTTTCTCACCATTGCGAAAAGTATCGTTAACGCTTTATTATTTGGACCACGGATCATTATGTTATACACATTTCGTACGGCGGAGAACCGATTGTATCCATATTACGAGCAACGTCCCCCGTTTATGTTATGGCTGTCAATACTCGGTATGCAAACACGTCACCCGCCAAAATGGCTATCCTTGAGATCCTACATTCGTACACGGTCGGTTTCTCTGTCATATTGACGTGTAAATCGGAAAATTGTCAAAAATATTTGTATCAAAAATTTTCAATCCCTGAGAGCCCTATACATCTGCTTCCCTTAAGGATACTGTTAGTAACGGTTGCTTTAACGGCCTTGGTGGGGATGCTGGCATTGATATTACGAAGCGACATCTGCGCGGGAAAAGTATATAGCCAAATAATTGTAAATGAGATTTAATGATTTAGCAACGTGTAGTAAGGAAAACGCTTGTTTCATTACCATAACCACCGAGGCACCACCGAGGAGAGATTACTAAAGAGTGGCAGTGCCCGTGTTATCGCTGGGACACTGAAAAGGGCCCAAAGGGGCTCAACGTAAGATCGGTAACCGCTCTTTTCAATGGTAATCAGCACCGAGAGAGTCGGTAAACAACCAGAAGGGCGCTCCGACTCCGACGAATTTGACGCAGTAGGCAGCAGTAGGTAACAGCGAAACATAGAAGACGCACACATACGCAGGGGCTGGCTAAACTTCACTGTCTCAAGCCGTATACAATTTGTACATTGTAAGAATAAAACGGGATAATAGGCAATCCTGTCCTTGAAGGCTTCAACTAATGCCTGTCCCATCTTTTTATTACTCTACTGTTTTCGATTTTAAACTTGGTGGCCAGACTCATTGTCCGGAGTTTTGAATGACCGTCGGGTATTTTTTGCTACCCAGGTCCTTTTTGGTAACCTTTTTTTTTATGACGGGTCGACTACCATTCTTCATAATGTATAACATTTTTAGTATGGGATCAAAGAACTTTATCTTCTGTAGAATTTTAAAAAGTTTATTTTACTATAGAATGTCTAACAAAAAATTAGAAAAAACTTGTATTCATTGAAATCGCGAGGAAAATAGTAAAGGACATGGTTTTCAACTTTTTTATTAGGGTCTGTAATAAAAATTAGAAGTGTTCGCCTAAGTTATATGCATGTATGTTAGCTCCATTTTAAAGAACTTCTTCCGTTTTGAAGTGTGTCCGAATATTTATGGACGTCACTGTATGTAATACGTACTTCTCTTTTTTATTCTTGTACCTCTCATGTACGAAAAAATGTTAATAAAATTCATATTGTGCGTTTCGATTATTATTGCAATTTATAACAACGTATACGTTTACGATAACGTATGTCGACTGTGATTTATAAATTTATACAATGACGAAGAAAGGAATAAATTTCGAGGGAGAGGTTTGGAAGAGATTCGGCATTTTATCTTCTTTTTATGTAATTCTCTTTTCTTTTTTATGTAATTCTGAATATGTACACTTTTTAACATATAATGAATCATTTGTTATACAAACTCGGTATATGCATTTATACATATGTATATCACAATATTTATATACTTTTTTTATAGCTAACGCTATTATAAAAACGTCTTTTTTATGCTTCTTCATTTTTGTTACGTATAAAATGTCTCGCCTTAAATTGCATCGTCAATAAGAATATTATATTACAAATTTTCGTCACACTACTGGTGACCAATGAGGCCAAGTGATGAGTTCCGCGTACATCGCATCTCCCGGACTCAAAGTCGTCGAAATTTGCCGATGTGCTA
>SMSR01015334.1:0-10252 GCA_019453355.1 Ceratina japonica | reverse complement strand
AGAGTTTGTCTGACTAATAACATACTTATACTACTGCGACTTTAAAACAAACTATATATATGACAGTTTTTAGTGACAGAATAAGAAGAGAATAGAAGTAGAACCTCGAAGAATTCTAAAGAATTGCTGCCTTAAATTTCGCCAGAATTTTGTTGAAGCATCGAAATTTGAACGGGTCGGATAATGAAGTTCGCCCGCGCGCTCCTCGCGTTTACATAATTGCGAGACAAGCTTTCGTTGCAAGGGCGAAGCCACGGCACGGCATAATTTTTCTAACTTCGAGGTTAACAGCGGAGAGGAAGGTGGGAATAAATTATGCACCGCGTAGTTTGACAATTACACCTTGAACGTGAATCACGTTCGTAAGAATGTACGTTCATTTTTTTTACAAAATTAAGAATTATCTAAAATTATTAAAGATCGTAAGTTAAAAAATGCTAATATTCGTTGTAACATTCGTGGTGACGTTTTTGTTACAGTTCCGAATTGTTGTAACGTTCGTTGTAACATTTCTGGTGTACTGTGACATTTCTTGTAACATTTCTTGTATCATTTATTGTAAAGTTTCTTGTAACGTTCATTGTAACATTTCTTATATTAATTCTTGTGGCATTTTTTGTAACACTTGTTGTAACATTCATTGTATCATTTTTGGTGTACTGTAACATTTCTTGTAACATTTCTTGTATCATTTATTGTAAAGTTTCTTGTAACGTTCATTGTAACATTTCTTATATTAATTCTTGTGGCATTTTTTGTAACATTTGTTGTAACATTCATTGTATCATTTCTGGTGTACTGTAACATTTCTTGTAACATTTCTTGTATCATTTATTGTAAAGTTTCTTGTAACGTTCATTGTAACATTTCTTATATTAATTCTTGTGGCATTTTTTGTAACACTTGTTGTAACATTCATTGTATCATTTTTGGTGTACTGTAACATTTCTTGTAACATTTCTTGTATCATTTATTGTAAAGTTTCTTGTAACGTTCATTGTAACATTTCTTATATTAATTCTTGTGGCATTTTTTGTAACATTTGTTGTAACATTCATTGTATCATTTCTGGTGTACTGTAACATTTCTTGTAACATTTCTTGTATCATTTATTGTAAAGTTTCTTGTAACGTTCATTGTAACATTTCTTATATTAATTCTTGTGGCATTTTTTGTAACACTTGTTGTAACATTCATTGTATCATTTTTGGTGTACTGTAACATTTCTTGTAACATTTCTTGTATCATTTATTGTAAAGTTTCTTGTAACGTTCATTGTAACATTTCTTATATTAATTCTTGTGGCATTTTTTGTAACATTTGTTGTAACATTCATTGTATCATTTCTGGTGTACTGTAACATTTCTTGTAACATTTCTTGTATCATTTATTGTAAAGTTTCTTGTAACGTTCATTGTAACATTTCTTATATTAATTCTTGTGGCATTTTTTGTAACACTTGTTGTAACATTCATTGTATCATTTTTGGTGTACTGTAACATTTCTTGTAACATTTCTTGTATCATTTATTGTAAAGTTTCTTGTAACGTTCATTGTAACATTTCTTATATTAATTCTTGTGGCATTTTTTGTAACATTTGTTGTAACATTCATTGTATCATTTCTGGTGTACTGTAACATTTCTTGTAACATTTCTTGTATCATTTATTGTAAAGTTTCTTGTAACGTTCATTGTAACATTTCTTATATTAATTCTTGTGGCATTTTTTGTAACACTTGTTGTAACATTCATTGTATCATTTTTGGTGTACTGTAACATTTCTTGTAACATTTCTTGTATCATTTATTGTAAAGTTTCTTGTAACGTTCATTGTAACATTTCTTATATTAATTCTTGTGGCATTTTTTGTAACATTTGTTGTAACATTCATTGTATCATTTCTGGTGTACTGTAACATTTCTTGTAACATTTCTTGTATCATTTATTGTAAAGTTTCTTGTAACGTTCATTGTAACATTTCTTATATTAATTCTTGTGGCATTTTTTGTAACACTTGTTGTAACATTCATTGTATCATTTTTGGTGTACTGTAACATTTCTTGTAACATTTCTTGTATCATTTATTGTAAAGTTTCTTGTAACGTTCATTGTAACATTTCTTATATTAATTCTTGTGGCATTTTTTGTAACATTTGTTGTAACATTCATTGTATCATTTCTGGTGTACTGTAACATTTCTTGTAACATTTCTTGTATCATTTATTGTAAAGTTTCTTGTAACGTTCATTGTAACATTTCTTATATTAATTCTTGTGGCATTTTTTGTAACACTTGTTGTAACATTCATTGTATCATTTTTGGTGTACTGTAACATTTCTTGTAACATTTCTTGTATCATTTATTGTAAAGTTTCTTGTAACGTTCATTGTAACATTTCTTATATTAATTCTTGTGGCATTTTTTGTAACATTTGTTGTAACATTCATTGTATCATTTCTGGTGTACTGTAACATTTCTTGTAACATTTCTTGTATCATTTATTGTAAAGTTTCTTGTAACGTTCATTGTAACATTTCTTATATTAATTCTTGTGGCATTTTTTGTAACACTTGTTGTAACATTCATTGTATCATTTTTGGTGTACTGTAACATTTCTTGTAACATTTCTTGTATCATTTATTGTAAAGTTTCTTGTAACGTTCATTGTAACATTTCTTATATTAATTCTTGTGGCATTTTTTGTAACATTTGTTGTAACATTCATTGTATCATTTCTGGTGTACTGTAACATTTCTTGTAACATTTCTTGTATCATTTATTGTAAAGTTTCTTGTAACGTTCATTGTAACATTTCTTATATTAATTCTTGTGGCATTTTTTGTAACACTTGTTGTAACATTCATTGTATCATTTTTGGTGTACTGTAACATTTCTTGTAACATTTCTTGTATCATTTATTGTAAAGTTTCTTGTAACGTTCATTGTAACATTTCTTATATTAATTCTTGTGGCATTTTTTGTAACATTTGTTGTAACATTCATTGTATCATTTCTGGTGTACTGTAACATTTCTTGTAACATTTCTTGTATCATTTATTGTAAAGTTTCTTGTAACGTTCATTGTAACATTTCTTATATTAATTCTTGTGGCATTTTTTGTAACACTTGTTGTAACATTCATTGTATCATTTTTGGTGTACTGTAACATTTCTTGTAACATTTCTTGTATCATTTATTGTAAAGTTTCTTGTAACGTTCATTGTAACATTTCTTATATTAATTCTTGTGGCATTTTTTGTAACATTTGTTGTAACATTCATTGTATCATTTCTGGTGTACTGTAACATTTCTTGTAACATTTCTTGTATCATTTATTGTAAAGTTTCTTGTAACGTTCATTGTAACATTTCTTATATTAATTCTTGTGGCATTTTTTGTAACACTTGTTGTAACATTCATTGTATCATTTTTGGTGTACTGTAACATTTCTTGTAACATTTCTTGTATCATTTATTGTAAAGTTTCTTGTAACGTTCATTGTAACATTTCTTATATTAATTCTTGTGGCATTTTTTGTAACATTTGTTGTAACATTCATTGTATCATTTCTGGTGTACTGTAACATTTCTTGTAACATTTCTTGTATCATTTATTGTAAAGTTTCTTGTAACGTTCATTGTAACATTTCTTATATTAATTCTTGTGGCATTTTTTGTAACACTTGTTGTAACATTCATTGTATCATTTTTGGTGTACTGTAACATTTCTTGTAACATTTCTTGTATCATTTATTGTAAAGTTTCTTGTAACGTTCATTGTAACATTTCTTATATTAATTCTTGTGGCATTTTTTGTAACATTTGTTGTAACATTCATTGTATCATTTCTGGTGTACTGTAACATTTCTTGTAACATTTCTTGTATCATTTATTGTAAAGTTTCTTGTAACGTTCATTGTAACATTTCTTATATTAATTCTTGTGGCATTTTTTGTAACACTTGTTGTAACATTCATTGTATCATTTTTGGTGTACTGTAACATTTCTTGTAACATTTCTTGTATCATTTATTGTAAAGTTTCTTGTAACGTTCATTGTAACATTTCTTATATTAATTCTTGTGGCATTTTTTGTAACATTTGTTGTAACATTCATTGTATCATTTCTGGTGTACTGTAACATTTCTTGTAACATTTCTTGTATCATTTATTGTAAAGTTTCTTGTAACGTTCATTGTAACATTTCTTATATTAATTCTTGTGGCATTTTTTGTAACACTTGTTGTAACATTCATTGTATCATTTTTGGTGTACTGTAACATTTCTTGTAACATTTCTTGTATCATTTATTGTAAAGTTTCTTGTAACGTTCATTGTAACATTTCTTATATTAATTCTTGTGGCATTTTTTGTAACATTTGTTGTAACATTCATTGTATCATTTCTGGTGTACTGTAACATTTCTTGTAACATTTCTTGTATCATTTATTGTAAAGTTTCTTGTAACGTTCATTGTAACATTTCTTATATTAATTCTTGTGGCATTTTTTGTAACACTTGTTGTAACATTCATTGTATCATTTTTGGTGTACTGTAACATTTCTTGTAACATTTCTTGTATCATTTATTGTAAAGTTTCTTGTAACGTTCATTGTAACATTTCTTATATTAATTCTTGTGGCATTTTTTGTAACATTTGTTGTAACATTCATTGTATCATTTCTGGTGTACTGTAACATTTCTTGTAACATTTCTTGTATCATTTATTGTAAAGTTTCTTGTAACGTTCATTGTAACATTTCTTATATTAATTCTTGTGGCATTTTTTGTAACACTTGTTGTAACATTCATTGTATCATTTTTGGTGTACTGTAACATTTCTTGTAACATTTCTTGTATCATTTATTGTAAAGTTTCTTGTAACGTTCATTGTAACATTTCTTATATTAATTCTTGTGGCATTTTTTGTAACATTTGTTGTAACATTCATTGTATCATTTCTGGTGTACTGTAACATTTCTTGTAACATTTCTTGTATCATTTATTGTAAAGTTTCTTGTAACGTTCATTGTAACATTTCTTATATTAATTCTTGTGGCATTTTTTGTAACACTTGTTGTAACATTCATTGTATCATTTTTGGTGTACTGTAACATTTCTTGTAACATTTCTTGTATCATTTATTGTAAAGTTTCTTGTAACGTTCATTGTAACATTTCTTATATTAATTCTTGTGGCATTTTTTGTAACATTTGTTGTAACATTCATTGTATCATTTCTGGTGTACTGTAACATTTCTTGTAACATTTCTTGTATCATTTATTGTAAAGTTTCTTGTAACGTTCATTGTAACATTTCTTATATTAATTCTTGTGGCATTTTTTGTAACACTTGTTGTAACATTCATTGTATCATTTTTGGTGTACTGTAACATTTCTTGTAACATTTCTTGTATCATTTATTGTAAAGTTTCTTGTAACGTTCATTGTAACATTTCTTATATTAATTCTTGTGGCATTTTTTGTAACATTTGTTGTAACATTCATTGTATCATTTCTGGTGTACTGTAACATTTCTTGTAACATTTCTTGTATCATTTATTGTAAAGTTTCTTGTAACGTTCATTGTAACATTTCTTATATTAATTCTTGTGGCATTTTTTGTAACACTTGTTGTAACATTCATTGTATCATTTTTGGTGTACTGTAACATTTCTTGTAACATTTCTTGTATCATTTATTGTAAAGTTTCTTGTAACGTTCATTGTAACATTTCTTATATTAATTCTTGTGGCATTTTTTGTAACATTTGTTGTAACATTCATTGTATCATTTCTGGTGTACTGTAACATTTCTTGTAACATTTCTTGTATCATTTATTGTAAAGTTTCTTGTAACGTTCATTGTAACATTTCTTATATTAATTCTTGTGGCATTTTTTGTAACACTTGTTGTAACATTCATTGTATCATTTTTGGTGTACTGTAACATTTCTTGTAACATTTCTTGTATCATTTATTGTAAAGTTTCTTGTAACGTTCATTGTAACATTTCTTATATTAATTCTTGTGGCATTTTTTGTAACATTTGTTGTAACATTCATTGTATCATTTCTGGTGTACTGTAACATTTCTTGTAACATTTCTTGTATCATTTATTGTAAAGTTTCTTGTAACGTTCATTGTAACATTTCTTATATTAATTCTTGTGGCATTTTTTGTAACACTTGTTGTAACATTCATTGTATCATTTTTGGTGTACTGTAACATTTCTTGTAACATTTCTTGTATCATTTATTGTAAAGTTTCTTGTAACGTTCATTGTAACATTTCTTATATTAATTCTTGTGGCATTTTTTGTAACATTTGTTGTAACATTCATTGTATCATTTCTGGTGTACTGTAACATTTCTTGTAACATTTCTTGTATCATTTATTGTAAAGTTTCTTGTAACGTTCATTGTAACATTTCTTATATTAATTCTTGTGGCATTTTTTGTAACACTTGTTGTAACATTCATTGTATCATTTTTGGTGTACTGTAACATTTCTTGTAACATTTCTTGTATCATTTATTGTAAAGTTTCTTGTAACGTTCATTGTAACATTTCTTATATTAATTCTTGTGGCATTTTTTGTAACATTTGTTGTAACATTCATTGTATCATTTCTGGTGTACTGTAACATTTCTTGTAACATTTCTTGTATCATTTATTGTAAAGTTTCTTGTAACGTTCATTGTAACATTTCTTATATTAATTCTTGTGGCATTTTTTGTAACACTTGTTGTAACATTCATTGTATCATTTTTGGTGTACTGTANGGGGCTGAAGGGACGACGAGGGTCGGCCGGTGGAATTTAATCGGTCATAATCCCGTGTTTCCCTCGGTACACGGTTCGGTGGCCGCGGATGCCTCGCGTAACGTAACGCAATATCGGCAACGTCTGCGCTTAGGGCGGGCCCGCAATAATACTAAACCGGCGAGTACATCAACCACTGACTAATTGTACGGCATTACTCGGGCAACAACGCGGAACCACCGCCGCGGCAAGGGTCCGTAGGTACGTACGTCGGTCCGTCCGTCTCGTTTGTTTCGCCTCCTACGTACGCGGCCCAACGATCGTTCCCTTCGAGGTAAAAGTCGTTAGGGACGCGAGCATCCGCCCGACAATTGCAACAAATTGAAAGCGATGGCCCGAATTCCTACCGTGGAATGCCCCTCCTAATGGCCACGGAACTTCGCCCGGTTGCAATTCCCCTTTAAGGATCAAACAACTCGAGATTTTCCGCTAGGAACACGGCCGGCGGACGTTGCGTGCTCTTCGACGATAGCGCAATCTCTATTTTCCTCCGTTCTTAACTAATCACCATTTTAGGGGCCGTTTTAGTAACTCGTCTCACGTCGTTTATTAAAGTGCGACGATATTTCTTTAACTTCGTCGAAGGACGTTGGGTCGATTTAAAGATTCCTAGGGATTTTATTGGTTTTTCCCAGGGATTTCATTGTTTTTATTAAAGTGTGACGATATTCTTTAACTTCGTCGAAGGACGTTGGGTCGATTTAAAGATTCCTAGGGATTTTATTGGTTTTTTTCAGGGATTTCATTGTTTTTATTAAAGTGTGACGATATTCTTTAACTTCGTTGAAGGACGTAGGGTTGATTCAAAGATTTCTAGGGATTTTATTGGTTTTTTCCAGGGATTTCATTGTTTTTATTAAAGTGCGATGATATTCTTTAACTTCGTGGAAGGACGTAGGGTTGATTCAAAGATTTCTAGGGATTTTATTAGTTTTTCCCAGGGATTTCATTGTTTTTATTAAAGTGTGACGATATTCTTTAACTTCGTCGAAGGACGTAGGTCTGATTCAAAGATTTCTAGGGATTTTATTGGTTTTTTTTTTCAGGAATTTCATTGTTTTTATTAAAGTGCGACGATATTTTTTAAGTTCGTCGAAGGACGTAGGGTTGATTCAAAGATTTCTAGGGATTTTATTGGTTTTTCCCAGGGATTTCATTGTTTTTATTAAAGTGCGACGATATTCTTTAACTTCGTCGAAGGACGTTGGATCGATTCAAAGATTCCTAGGGATTTTATTGCTTTTTCCCAGGGATTTCATTGTTTTTATTAAAGTGCGACGATATTCTTTAACTTCGTCGAAGGACGTAGGGTTGATTCAAAGATTTCTAGGGATTTTATTGGTTTTTCAGGGATTTCATTGTTTTTATTAAAGTGTGACGATATTCTTTAACTTCGTCGGAGAACGTAGGGTCGATTCAAAGATTCCTAGGGATTTTATTGGTTTTTCCCAGGGATTTCATTGTTTTTATTAAAGTGTGACGATATTCTTTAACTTCGTCGAAGGACGTAGTGTCGATGTAAAGATTCCTAGGGATTTTATTGTTTTTTTTCTAGGAAATTAATTGTTTTTCCTCGATTTCACTGTTTTTTCCTAGGGATTTTTACTTTTTTTTTAATTTCTTGCCTGAAGAAAGCTTATTCTTCCTCTTTATTTGGTCGCAACGTTCGTTTGACTGTCGTGTCAAGTTGCCAAGCTACCCTCTTCGCTATCAATCATGGATAGGGATCAGGATCGCGTCGAAAGCTCCGCGATCCTCTGTCCTAGTTATTTATTAAACGTCCGACTGCACCCCGTCCCGATATCCACCGATCCTTGACGCCAAACTAACAGACTTATGGTCTTCGATTGTACATCCGACAGCTCGTTTGTTTCGTGTCGTTCAATTCCGCACGCTTAACGGATTCATCAAATATGCAAATCAACGCCCGAATTCCAATTCCGTTCGAATAAACGACCTAACAAAAACTGACATAATTCGTTCGATTTGTTGGTGGAAACTCTTCAGATTTTATGGTCACGATAATTATATATATTTCTGAACTAATATAACAAAAATTGACGTAATTTGTTGGATTTCTTGGTGGAAACTCTTCAGATTTTGTGGTCACGATAATTATGTCTATTTCTAACCTAACCCAACAAAAACTGACATAATTTCCTGGATTTGTTGGTGGAAACACTTAAGATTTTATAGTTACGGTAATTATATCTATTTCTAACCTCACCTAACAAAAATTGACAATTATTAAACATTCGTTTTGATAATTATTAAACATTCTATCATTGGACGTTAAAATTCAAATAAAAAACTGACATAATTTCCTGGATTTGTTGGTGGAAACACTTAAGATTTTATAGTTACGGTAATTATATCTATTTCTAACCTCACCTAACAAAAACTGACAATTATTAAACATTCATTTTGATAATTATTAAACATTCTATCATTGGACGTTAAAATTTAAATAAAAAGCTGACATAATTCGTTGGA
This sequence comes from Ceratina japonica, assembly GCA_019453355.1. Classification (NCBI taxonomy): domain Eukaryota; kingdom Metazoa; phylum Arthropoda; class Insecta; order Hymenoptera; family Apidae; genus Ceratina; species Ceratina japonica. The sequence goes on along the minus strand of SMSR01015334.1, from coordinate 939 downwards.
TTTGTTGGTGGAAACTCTTCAGTTCTTATGGTCACGATAATTATATCTATTTCTAACCTAACCTAACCCAACCTATCTAGTTCGTGTAATTTGAGCCGTTGATTCGAATTTTTCGACGAGGCGGTCGGAGGATGAAGCAAGTGCGAGGAGGGGACGTTTAACGAGTTCGTTAGGTTAATATTAACGATATTTCTTTTAGTTTTTTTTTCTCCCTCGTCCGCTCGTCGTTTCCTACGATATTGCCTCGGCGAAGGAGCTCCCTCGCCGGCCATCGGAATGCGTCCTCCGGGCGAGTGTTCTATCGGTTTATGAACGATTAAATTTCATCAAATATCCATTACGGGATGTAATTATGCCGTGAAAAGCACTCCAGTTATCTAATATCCTCTTTGTGAAACGTCATTTCATTATACGTCCGCGATACTTCCCCCCGTTACTGAATTTCTCCGCGAAAATGTTCGCCCGCGTCAAACGAAAACCCCCCGACGATTATGCAAATTTGCGAAAACCGACAATTTTAATATCAATTACTGATCATATTTACGAAATAAGGAAGGCATCTTTCTCGCTCGAAAATAAAGAAGAATTTTGTGAAATACATAAAATTATAAATTTGATTCTTGATGACCTTTTTGTGGACAAGATAATAAATGCCAATTTCAAGTTAGTTTAATTATATATTTATTTATCGACGTTTCAATCAATATGCTGGTCCTCTTCAAGATCATAAATCAAAGGTCATAAAGAATCAAATTTAAATACATAAGATTATGTGAATAATTAATGTTAGGTTAGGTTAGATCGACTGAAAACTGTGTAGTCAGTCGAATAATTTATTTATCATTACAGAATTTAAATGGACGCTGAGAATATTGAAAAAGTTCGCGGGCAAACTTCAGTTTATCTTTGCCGCTTCTTCTTCTTTCCTCTCATCGGCGA
>SMSR01015332.1:27985-45303 GCA_019453355.1 Ceratina japonica | reverse complement strand
GAAGTCTGCGAAAGGAGAGAATGAGGAACGACGTATGGTAGGCCTGTTCGATTTACGAATATTGGAAAGTGACTAAGTCGCGAGAGCTTCGCTGTTTTTATAAATAAAACCGTTCTTGGGAATCTAAATATTTCCAGTTATTCTGTAAATAAACGCGTTTATGCGATTTTTAAACTGTAGACTCATTGTTCCGCGAATTTTTAAACAGTCGCTGTTGAAGAGACGAATTTTTAAACAGTCGCGGTTGAAGAGACGAATTTTTAAATAGTCGCAGTTGAAGAGACGAATTTTCGAACAATCGCAGTTGAAGAGACGAATTTTTAAACAGTCGCTGTTGAAGAGACGAATTTCTGTACAATCGCAGTTGAAGAGTCGAATTTTTAAACAGTCGTAGTTGAAAAGATGAATTTTTAAACAGTCGCTGTTGAAGAGACGAATTTTTGTACAATCGCAGTTGAAGAGACGAATTTTCGAACAATCGCAGTTGAAGAGATGGAATTTTTATTCGCTTTATCTTCTCTGAATGAATTTCTTCAGTCCTCCGTAGCTCCGTGAATTATTTCTCGATCATAATACGCCATTGATTGAACGCGTAATCGATCGGCTCGCGTCAGCTCGTTACGTCCAAGCACGTCTGTTGAATCGTTCAACAATCGGTGCATTTTTTCCGAGATAAGAGACCGAAGGCCAAGCCGATCGATCGACGCTCCTCGATTCTTCCAAAGAGCATCGATTTTAGAAGAACGATTAATCGATAGAAGATAATTGCTGGCAGGGATTTTCGATTCTCCGGAAAGAATCGATCCTGAATCGAAATCCGAGAATCGATTCTCCCGAAAAAATCGAAATGAATCGATTTTGCAAGAATTGATCCTTTCATTTCGATTCGATGAATCAATTCTGCAAGAATCGATCCTTTGATGTAAGAATCGATTCTCAAATCGATCCTGAATCGAAATCCGAAAATCGATTCTTCCGAGAAATCGAAATTGAAGGATCGACTCTTGCATAATCGATTCATTTCGATGCTGGGAAATATCGAATACCAAAGAATCGATTCGAGAGATCGATTTTCTAACCAAAACGATCGATTTTCCTTGAAATCGAAACTAAATCGAACATCCTTAATTCCTGGTACATCCGATTGATCTTCGCGATCTGTTGATTTCAGTCGACAGTGGTCTGGCGACGAGGAGGACGAGGGGACAGGGCACGGGACGACGGAGCACCCATTGACAGAGGCAACAATTCCCTTGGTCTCCCGGCTCCAAGAACAGCCCTCAAACCTAAGTGGCAACATCGTCACTTCCGGCGCACAAAATTCCCCACGTTCTAGCGGCCAATCGCAGCAGGGCAGCGTGCTCCAGAAGTTTCGGAAGAGCTTCTCGTTAAGATTCCACAAAAAGGGCAGCAAGGAGAGCAACGAGGGTGATTGTCCAGTCGAGGACAACGAATCCGGCCCTCTCGACGAAGAAGAAGAGAGGGAGCCACAGACTGTCACCGAACAGCACAAAGAAGATAACGGAAATGACCAGAAATTCAGGTGGGTAAAAAAAGGAATCTAGGGACTTTTTTGGTAGGTGTGGACGATAAAAAGATCTAGGGACATTTTTTTTTACGTCGATTTCTCGACGCGGAGATTAAAATCGAGGCGTTGATCGTCGCCAGGTTCGGTCCGCTGGTGTGGAGGAGCAGCAAAGAGAGGAAGAAAGGAAGTAAAGCCGCGAGGAACGCCAAGTGTAACAGCGGCGACAGCGGGATACAGATCGAGGTGAGAAAATCGTCAATTAAAAAAAAAACCTCCCTCTCTCTCTTAACGAACAGTTTTTTTAAACACTTCGACGAGAAGTGCGATTAGCCGGAGGTAGTATTTCCTAGTTGTGGGCAGAGTTGCCGGGAAAAATCCCTCCCGTCCCCCCTTCCACCAGCAATTTGGCTCGATCTGACGAATGGCAGAGCGGAATCGAGCCAACTTGCTGGTGGAAGGGAAGCGGAGGGATTTTTCCCGGCAACTGTGGTTGTGAGAGGACCTTAATTCCACGTTACATATATTTGGTCCGTCGAGGATCGTCGACGATGGTTAGAAATGACGTTGGACGGATCGAGTAACGGAGTAAATTGTGAACGATATAGATGGTATCTGGTGGAGCGTTGACTGGGGGCGGTAGGGGTGGCGACAGCTCCGAGTCCCACGACACTGACGTCCAAGACGAGACGGACAGCCCGCCAACTCTTCGTAAGCGAGTCGACAAATCTCGACCCCAGTCCGAGCTCGTCAACCAGATACTGATAACAGGGCGCGACGTTCACGCTTACGAAGAACAGTGTTTCCATTGAAACATGTGAATTCACCTTTAAGTATCATTCAAGTCGAAACACTCTTCTTTTGAAAATTCTGAGACTACTGGCTGACACACATCTGCTAGCTGCCAGGGAAAATCCCTTTCTACCAAGAAATCGGCTCGATTCTTCTTTGGTTTTTGTTAGATCGAGCCGATTTCTAATGGTAGGGCCGATTCTCCTTAAAAAATCATTCAAGTCGAAACACTCTTCTTTTGAAAAATACTGAGACTAATCCAGCTGACACACATCTGCTTTCCAGAGCTGCCAGGGAAAATCTTTCTCTACCAAGAAATCAGCTCTCTCTTCTGGTATTCGCCAGATCGAGCCGATTTCTGATAGTAGGGCCGATTCTCCTTAAAAAACTATCATTCCAGTCGAAACATTATTTTGAAAATTCTGAGACTAATCCAGCTGACACACTGCTTTCCAGAGCTGCCAGAGGAAATCTCTCTCTACTAAAAAATCGGCCTTCTCCTCTGGTATTCTCCAAACCGAGCCGATTTCTGATAGTAAGGCTATTTTCCTGGCATCCCTGCTGCTTCCGGCAGCCAATCACTGTGGTTTAAATCGGTACACGTTCAATCGTCAATGGCACTCTGTATTGACGCAGCTTTGATTAATTTCCTGCGCAATATTTAATCCACGTGTCGTCCGCTGCTTGCCCCGTTGGTGTGTGACGATTTACAATCGTCGTCGAGAGCGTGGCATTGTAATCATTATCGTATGACTGTTTCCTCCGATACAAGAACTCGCATTACTCACGTCTTGACCGCGACGGCATGGCAGTTCCTGACTAGGGATGTTCGATTCTCCGCAAAGAACCGATTTTCGATTCGATCCTGAATCGGAATCCAAGATTCGATTCATTAAAAGAATCGGAATCCAAGAATCGATTCATTAAAAGAATCGAAATGAAAGAATCGATTCTTGCAGAATATAGCATAGATAACTATTATAGATAGTCAGTTAGATATAGTAGTGCTCTAATTGTAAGCGTCGTAATTTCACTAGGGATTTTAATTCCCCAGAGGGATAAAAATCCGTTGTCAATTCTTATATCAAAGAATCGATACTGGGGAGAATCGAATACCAAAGAATCGATTCAAAAAATCGATTTTTTAGATAAAAAGATCGATTTTCTAGCCAAAAGAATCGATTTTCTTGCCAAAAGAATCGATTCAAAAGATCGACTTTCTTGCCAAAAGAATCGATTCAAAAGATCGAGATTCTAGCCTTCAAAACATCCACTTTCTTGCCAAAAGAATTGATTCAAAAGATCGATATTCTTGCCAAAAGAATCGATTCAAAAGATCGATTTTCTTGCAAAAAGAATCGATTCAATAGATCGATTTTCTAGGCGAGAGAATCGATTCAAAAGGTCGATTTTCTAGATCGATTTTCTAGCTAAAAGAATCGATTCAAAAGATCGATTTTCTAGCTAAAAGAATCGATTCAAAAGATCGAGTTTCTACCCTCCAAAAGATCGATTTAAAAGGTCGATTTTCTAGCCAAAAGATTCGATTCAAANTAGGGACATTTTTTTTTACGTCGATTTCTCGACGCGGAGATTAAAATCGAGGCGTTGATCGTCGCCAGGTTCGGTCCGCTGGTGTGGAGGAGCAGCAAAGAGAGGAAGAAAGGAAGTAAAGCCGCGAGGAACGCCAAGTGTAACAGCGGCGACAGCGGGATACAGATCGAGGTGAGAAAATCGTCAATTAAAAAAAAAACCTCCCTCTCTCTCTTAACGAACAGTTTTTTTAAACACTTCGACGAGAAGTGCGATTAGCAGGAGGTAGTATTTCCTAGTTGTGAGCAGAGTTGCCGGGAGAAATCCCTCCCTTCCCCTTCCACCAGCAATTTGGCTCGATCTGACGAATGGCAGAGCGGAATCGAGCCAAATTGCTGGTGGAAGGGAAGCGGAGGGATTTTTCCCGGCAACTGTGGTTGTGAGAGGACCTTAATTCCACGTTACATATATTTGGTCCGTCGAGGATCGTCGACGATGGTTAGAAATGACGTTGGACGGATCGAGTAACGGAGTAAATTGTGAACGATATAGATGGTATCTGGTGGAGCGTTGACTGGGGGCGGTAGGGGTGGCGACAGCTCCGAGTCCCACGACACTGACGTCCAAGACGAGACGGACAGCCCGCCAACTCTTCGTAAGCGAGTCGACAAATCTCGACCCCAGTCCGAGCTCGTCAACCAGATACTGATCGACAAGTTTAAGGTAATCGATCGTTCTTTGCCCCGCTGTGTGTCCACACCCGCCTATCATCGCTCGAACAGGGCGCGACGTTCACGCTTACGAAGAACAGTGTTTCCATTGAAACGTGTGAATTCACCTTAAAGTATCATTCAAGTCGAAACACTCTTCTTTTGAAAATTCTGAGACTAATCCGGCTGACACACATCTGCTAGCTGCCAGGGAAAATCCCTTTCTACCAAGAAATCGGCTCGATTCTCCTTTGGTTTCNATGAATCGATTTTGCAAGAATTGATCCTTTCATTTCGATTCGATGAATCAATTCTGCAAGAATCGATCCTTTGATGTAAGAATCGATTCTCAAATCGATCCTGAATCGAAATCCGAAAATCGATTCTTCCGAGAAATCGAAATTGAAGGATCGACTCTTGCATAATCGATTCATTTCGATGCTGGGAAATATCGAATACCAAAGAATCGATTCGAGAGATCGATTTTCTAACCAAAACGATCGATTTTCCTTGAAATCGAAACTAAATCGAACATCCTTAATTCCTGGTACATCCGATTGATCTTCGCGATCTGTTGATTTCAGTCGACAGTGGTCTGGCGACGAGGAGGACGAGGGCACAGGGCACGGGACGACGGAGCACCCATTGACAGAGGCAACAATTCCCTTGGTCTCCCGGCTCCAAGAACAGCCCTCAAACCTAAGTGGCAACATCGTCACTTCCGGCGCACAAAATTCCCCACGTTCTAGCGGCCAATCGCAGCAGGGCAGCGTGCTCCAGAAGTTTCGGAAGAGCTTCTCGTTAAGATTCCACAAAAAGGGCAGCAAGGAGAGCAACGAGGGTGATTGTCCAGTCGAGGACAACGAATCCGGCCCTCTCGACGAAGAAGAAGAGAGGGAGCCACAGACTGTCACCGAACAGCACAAANCCCCCGCCACCCCCTTTTTCACGCCTAAAACGCCCTCATTCACTCTCCTCTGCCGAAACGATTCGGAGCGACGGACTCGATATCGCGTTTCGATTAAACTCACGACGAGAGAGATTAAAAGTACAGTGTCTCTCTCTCTCTCTCTCTGTCTCTCTCTGTCTCTCGCGTTGTTTTATCGCATATGGGACACGATTGGTGAAAGCCTCGATGACTCCGTAAAGAAAATTCATCGATCCAGTGTTCAATATAATTTTTTGACAGTCGAATTGATCAAATTTTGCTGTCTGAGATCCTCTTTTCTTCGACTCGAGATGAATCATGGCGCGACATTAGTCCATAAAAAAAAACTAAAAAACTAAAAAAAAATGTCCCTGACGAAATTTAAATTCTTTATTCTCGAAATCTTTCCAGTAAATCGAGGGAGAATAGTGGTAGGTAGACGGGTATTATAACAAACCACCTTCTTTTCAATTTTCCTCGTAAAACAGTTGGTCTCTCACGCGTTCCGCTATACGGAGTGGTTCGCTACTCGCTGTAGTCATTCAATATGTATAAGCATGTTCGAATCTGAGGTCATTGACACTTCGGGGAAGTGCAGATGTCTTTTGTAATCGCAGAACCACTCTGTATACACGTGTACCTTGTCGTGTGTATATACATACATATATACATATATATTACATATATATATATATCTATATATATTACCTATCGTAATTCGTTGCTGAATGTTGTATCGATGCTTCTACGTAAACACAAAGCTTGTTGATCCTTCATATGAATTCACTGGTGTCCAATTAGTCGGATTAACTATGGTTTTATTCGTTATGGTCCCAGTAACGCGAAAGGGAGGAGTTCTCGGACAAATCTGAGGCGCTCGCTCAGTCAGCCACTGGGTATCAATCAGCTGTCGCCCCTGATGCGCACCAAAACTGCAGGTAAAAGAATATAGACACTCTCGTTCTTCTGAAGATTATTAAGGTAGACTCGTTCTGTCTTCTCCCTTTCCCAAGCAAACGAGTAATTAAGACGATGATGACGTTGTCCCCGGCTTGTTCGCTTGGTAAGGCACCACTGGTAGTGAGATTACTCAGATTAGTTGCGCACTCTCTGTACACGTGAGGTAATCCGGTCTCTGTACTGGCGAGCGACAAGAGTCGGTAGGGATGTTCGATTCTCTGGGAAAGAATCGATTTGAGAATCGATCCTGAATCGAAATCCGAGAATCGATCCTGAATCGAAATCCGAGAATCGATTTTCAAATCGATCCAGAATCGAATCTCAAATTGATCCTGAATCGAAATCCGAGAATCGATTCTTCTGAAAAGTCGAAATTAAAGGATCGATTCTCGTAGAATCAATTCATTTCGATTTTACATCAAAGAATCGATCCTGGGAAAGATCGAATACCAAAGAATCGATTCGAAAGGTCGATTTTCTAGCTAAAAGAATCGATTCGAAAGGTCGATTTTCTAGCTAAAAGAATCGATTCAAAAGATCGATTTTCTAGCCAAAATAATCGATTCAAAAGATCGAGTGTCTAGCCTTCGAAAGATCGATTTTATAGCCAAAATAATCGATTTAAAAGATCGATTTTATAGCCAAAATAATCGATTCAAAAGATCGATTTTCTAGTCTTCAATAGATCGATTTTCTTGCCAAGAGAATCAATTCAAAAGATCGACTTTCTTGCCAAAAGAATCGATTCAATAGATCGATTTTCTAGCCAAGAGAATCGATTCAAAAGGTCGATTTTCTAGATCGATTTTCTAGCTAAAAGAATCGATTCAAAAGATTGATTTTCTAGCTAAAAGAATCGATTCAAAAGATCGAGTTTCTAGCCTCCAAAAGAACGATTTTCTTGCCAAAAGAATCGATTTAAAAGATCGATTTTCTAGCCAAAAGATTCGATTCAATAGATCGAGTTTCTAGCCTTCAAAAGATCGATTTTCTTGCCAAAAGACTCGATTCAAAACATCGATGTTCTTACCAAAAGAATCGATTTAGCAAATCGATTTTCTAGCTAAAAGAATCGTTTCAAAACATCGATTTTCTTGCCAAAAGAATCGATTCAAAAGATCAATTTTCCTGTCCAAAAGAATCGTTTCAAAACATCGATTTTCTTGCCAAAAGAATCGATGCAAAAGATCGATTTTCTCGCCAGAAGAATCGATTTGAAAGATCGATTTTCCAGCCTCGAATCGATTTCTCTAGGAATCGAAACTAAATCGAACATCCCTACGAGTCAGCATGCACCCTTTGTAAAAAAAACAGATCTCGTACGCCCTGTAACGGAACGCACCCTGTAAAAATAAGGATTCTCAAAGCTCCCTGTATCACGTTGACACCTTGTATCACGTTGACACCTTGTAACGATTGCTTTACGTGCCGCTTTGAGCAGTAGAAGTTCCTCAAAGCTTCGCGAAACGAGTTATACCCGCCGTCCTGAAAGAGTAGGACCATTTCAAAAGATGTTGGGGGTAACAGCTGTTGTCTCAGGCCTCAGGGATTAGTATAGACCCACTTAGTATAGACGGAAGAACAAAAGTCACTATACTTGCGTTAGGAACTGATAAACGATAGAAAAATGCACAGAACAATAAAAAAACCGAACTGTGCCAAGTCCTACTCTCTCGTGACGACAAGTACACACCGTCTTCGGGTTTTGCGAAGCTCTGCGGGAGGAGTAATCAACCCCCTGAAACGTGATAAACGATCTTTTTAATCTTTGCTGCCGCCAAGCCTACGATGGACTGCAGGGTGACATTTCGATTCTAAGATTTTTGAAAAAAACCCCAGGCGGAAGTCGTTCGTCCTTGAACAATCATTCTTCCCGGGATAATAATGAAGGAATCGTTTAATTCGAAGGCGCGAGGTTGCCCGGTGGCAACGTCCTGTCGGAGGACGAGCAGGACGGACGAGGCGGGACCTCGGACGACGAGATGATGTCCGACTCGGAGTCCTCCATCGCTTCCTTGACGGACAGGAAGAAGTCCTTCGAGCAAACGATGGACGAGGAGGTGGTCATCCTGGCGGAGGCTGTCTGGGACCACGTGGCGATGGAGCCGGAGGAGCTGGCCTTCCGCGCCGGCGACGTCATCGAGGTATTGGACAACATGGACAAGGACTGGTGGTGGGGCAGCTGCAGGGGGGAGCACGGCTGGTTCCCCGCCGCGTTCGTCAGGGTACGAGAGTCCCCTCTACTCAATCCTTCGTCAATCCTACATTTTTTATAATTAATTATTTGATTATGTCCTTGCAGTTGCGAGTGAGCCAGGAGGACACCGTCGAGGACTGTCTCGCGGCGATGGCTTCAGGTGGCGCGTCGAACTCCCAGCTAAGAAGGCGCACCAGCGTCTCCCTCCTCTCCAACGAGCAGGTCAGGACGAGCGTCGTCCGAGAGTTGGTACAAACCGAGAGGGACTTTGTCAAGATACTGAGGGACGTCGCGGAGGGCTACATCGCCGAGTGTCGACGGCGCACCGACATGTTCACCGAGGAGCAGATCGAGACTATCTTCATCAACCTTGAGGACCTGCTCGACTTCCAGTCGGAGTTCCTGAAGGATCTGGAGACGAGGATCGACTGGACGGCGCCGCACAAGAGCTGCGTCGGCGAATGCTTCCTGAATCACGTAAGATCGAACGCACAGAATTCGATGATTTTGTATAAAATTCATATATATAGTTCATAAGTCATGATTGGAATCGTTCCAGAGAGCGGGATTCCGGATGTACTCGGAGTACTGCAACAGCCACCCGATGGCAACGGTCACCCTGCAAGAACTATACCAGCACAATCGTTATAGCAAGTTCTTCGAAGCCTGCAGACTGATGAGGGGACTGATAGAGATCCCTCTGGATGGATATTTGCTGACCCCGGTCCAACGGATATGCAAGTACCCCCTACAATTGGCGGAGTTGTTGAAGTACACCAAGTCGGACCATCCGGACTATCACAAGATCCAGGAAGCCCTTGAAGCTATGAGGGACGTCGCGGTTCTGATCAACGAGAGGAAGAGGAGAATGGAGAGTCTTGAGAAGCTGGCTGCGTGGCAACTGAGAGTCGAAGGCTGGGAGGTACGTATACCAGCGTTCACGAGAGTCCAGTACCGAGCACAGTCCCATTTTCGATCATTTTGCTCGTTATCTTACCAGAATCGACGAGAACCTAGAAATCTAGGAGCGATCTACGGTATGTTCGAAGCATATAAAACAGGGTTGCCAGAAAAAAGCCTTAACATGGTCTTGTACCAAGAAATTGGGTCGATTTTCCTCTGATATTCGCCAGATCGTGGCAATTTTCTGACAAAAGGGATTTTTCCTGACAACCTTATATATATAAAATTACATTTTTTATGAGTGTAGTAGAATTTTGAGTCACTCAACATCGTTCAGACTGCGTGAAACGGTACTGGACTCTCGTGGAGTTACTACTATAGTTAAATCACCCTCCATTCATTTCTGTAAATTCGATTACCAACGGATGGTTCTTTGTCGCAGGGCGAGGATCTGATCGAAGTTTCGTCGCAGCTGATTTACCAGGGCGAGGCCGTCAGGGTTACCACCGGCATGTGGACGAACAACATCATCCTTTTCCTGTTCGACCATCAATTAGTTTATTGTAAAAAGGACATCCTGAAGCGGAACACGTACGTGTACAAAGGGAGGATTTATCTCGACACCAGCGAGGTGATCGACGTCCCCGATGGAAAAGGTACTAAGAATCTAACTACAGTCAGAGTTACCAGGAAAAAGGCCCTAGAATTTCCTTCCACCAGGAATCGGCTCGACCTGACGAATATCAGAGTCGATTTCCTGGTGGAAGGAGATAGTAGGGACTTTTTCTGGCAACTCTGAGTACAGATCTCATCAAAATTCATTCTCTACCGATTTTCTTACGATCCAATCATTCTCTCGTTCTCAGATCACCAGTTGGGTGTGACAGTGCGGCACTGTTTGAAGGTGTACAGCTGCGTCCGAGACAAATGGCTTCTATTCTGCTGTCGGTCAGCGGAAGAGAAGCGCCGATGGTTGGCAGCAATGGCCGAGGAGCGGAGGCTGGTCGCCCAGGACAGGAACGACGGTTTAGAATTCCCCGCCGCGGCTAGACAGTTGGCAAGACTCGCAGCCACCAGACAGCAGAACCATCCTCCGATCAAACCTCGCAGTGAGTACATCGACAATACTTTCATTCAACATCGATCCTCAACGGATAACCTGATCGCAGACAAGACTTACAAGAGGGAGTCGGCGTACGAGATGGCGACGATGATTGGCCAGCCGACGACGAACTCGCTGGGGCGGAAGGTCGGCACTTGGTTCACGTTCGGGAGCAGTAAGAAAGGTACTCGACTTCAGCCGTCCTGAGACAGGCCCACCTTCGTCCCATACATCGACTTGTAAGTCCCTAAGACGCGAGGCGCCCCGGTCGCTTCCGGTCTGCGGGGCGCGTCGCCCGTCGTGTATGGAACGAAGGTCCTTAGATATTAATATCTACCTTCGAACGATCCGTCGATGTTCCATCGATCCGATTTCCAGTCTCGTTTACTATATATATATATATATATATACTGTTTAAAACACGTACAGTTCGATAAAAGTGGCGCGCGTGACTTTGCACCGTCGATATTTATTTCACTGCCTCGCGAAACGATTCTTCTGACAAGCTATCATTACGAGTTGGTGTGAAGAAGAACAGAGTTGCCAGGAAAAAGGTTGTACCGTCTCCCACTACCTGGAAATCGGCTGGATTCTCTTCTGGTGTTCGCCAGATCGAGTGGGAGGGGATTTTTCCCGGCAGCTCTGAGTAAAAAAAAACCGCGGAGAGGCGACAGGTATGAAAGTTGTGTAAAATTAGGCGAGCGGACGCACCCGCGTGAACCAGGCATGGCCGTAACTCCTCCCTCCCCACTCCGACAGCTCTCCCCACTCCGCGCAATAGTCACTGTACCTCGGCGTACCGTAACGCGCTCACACTACTCGACTTATCCCCACCCAGACACCCTATCGAAGGTCGCGCAACACCTTTGGCCATGTCCGGACTGTAAACGTATCTGTAAAGCCGTTATGTACGTACATACGTATTATCTAGCGAGGTACTGCAGCGGAAGTACTAGTCAACTTTCAGGATGGCGGTCAATTTTGCTCGACCGAGTATTAAACTAGTGACGTTTTTTAATGGTAATAAAGACTGACATTAGCCCCGCTTCTGCACCGGAGATGACCGCGAGAGCTAACTTGAAGAGGAACTTCGTTGAAAACCGTTATTATCCGTAGTATTGACTCTTAAACGTATTCCTGGCTCGACGAGCACTTAGACTCTCTTAGAAACGCGACTTTCTCGTCGCACTCTGTGAAGCTTCTCTGTCGGAACGGAAGCGGTGTCTCCGGTGAAAACGAGGCATGAAGGTGGTCGGAAGCCGGAGCATATCAACTGGGCAGTATTTTCTAGTAGTCTGAACTTTCTGACCGGGGACGCCGCGCGCATGTTCCTTCAGGAGAAGGGGAATCTTAAACATCCTTCTACTGCCTAAAGTAATCGCGATACTCATCATAGTTCGTACGAGGGGGTAACGGCACGACAGTATTAATAGCAGGTATCAGTGGACGTGTAAATACTCGCATATCAAGTCTCTTTTCTACTGCTGTCCTGGCAGAGTCCCTACGCCCGCCGTCACGAGAGAGCAGGACCGCTTCGCGCGGCTTCTAAGGTATGGGGGAGCTTAGAAAATGTCTCAGGCTTCATGGATACGGCCTCAGTATCACTCAAGACAAAGAGGATTGACAAGAATCACTATCATCAGCAATAAATAGGATTGCAGTGTCAAGTTCTGAACGGGAAGTGCCCAAAATGGTGAAAAATTGGACTGTAGGCGCAGGATTGGGAGGTTCTGCTCTCTCGTGACGTCGGGTATAAGTGCACAAGAACGGAGAATCGTCTGAGATAATCCTTCAGGTTTTTCTACTCTTGTACAGAAGGCTAAAGGGCCGACGGAGAGGGAACCTCAGCGTTTTGTATGCTAGAACGAACTGCACCGTGTGTTAACGTTTTCCGAGGGATTGCGAAAGTTTTTCGACACTGCCAATATGTTAATTCGTCGATTTGTGTTTCAACGCTTTAACGATCGTTCCGTTGGCGAAAGAAAGAGGTCCGGAGGGAGACCGTTGTACAGGACTGCCGGGAAAAATCCCCTAGTATCCCCTCTATCATCAAATTAGCTCGATCTGACGAATCCCAGTGGGGAATCGAGCCAAATCGCTGGTGGAGGGGGACGGTGGGGGATTTTTCCCGGCAGCCCGAGGGCACCGTAGTTAATGTAACGAGGACAATATGACGAGGCGAACGAGAGCACGATTCCTAATATACAGAGAGAACCATCGATGTCTGTGTAGCTCAGCATTCGTTCGGGAGTTATTTTTATAGGACGAATTCGTTTGTTCTTAAGCGTCGCTAAAAGTAAGGGCAGTAAAGATAACGTGATTAAACTTAGAGGAGGAGGAGGAGGAGGAGCGTCGGGCACCAACGTTCATCCCATCAAATATGAAACTTCTGTAAATCAAGGAGCGACGACCCGGAATGTCGCTCCTCATCTTCTGCACAAAACCTCGTGACGTGCTTCAAAGCAATAAATATTCTTAGGCGTTAACGGTTTAGGCTGTTCCGTATACATATGTAAACGCATATATACTTTTCCCCCCAGATTGTTGGGGGGGGAAAACCCAAGACACGATAACCGCTTCGTATTCGTGTAAATAAACTAGACGTAAATATAACTAGACGTAACTTTCTCAAGTGTAAATATACGACCGTAGGACCTCGTTAGGCCAACTTGGACATGTTTCTAGCCGTTTAAGTGAATCACTAAAGGGAAAAACGATCGCAACGCGCACGATGTTTTTCTATATTTATATACCTAATTNCTCTCTCGTGACGTCGGGTATAAGTGCACAAGAACGGAGAATCGTCTGAGATAATCCTTCAGGTTTTTCTACTCTTGTACAGAAGGCTAAAGGGCCGACGGAGAGGGAACCTCAGCGTTTTGTATGCTAGAACGAACTGCACCGTGTGTTAACGTTTTCCGAGGGATTGCGAAAGTTTTTCGACACTGCCAATATGTTAATTCGTCGATTTGTGTTTCAACGCTTTAACGATCGTTCCGTTGGCGAAAGAAAGAGGTCCGGAGGGAGACCGTTGTACAGGACTGCCGGGAAAAATCCCCTAGTATCCCCTCTATCATCAAATTAGCTCGATCTGACGAATCCCAGTGGGGAATCGAGCCAAATCGCTGGTGGAGGGGGACGGTGGGGGATTTTTCCCGGCAGCCCGAGGGCACCGTAGTTAATGTAACGAGGACAATATGACGAGGCGAACGAGAGCACGATTCCTAATATACAGAGAGAACCATCGATGTCTGTGTAGCTCAGCATTCGTTCGGGAGTTATTTTTATAGGACGAATTCGTTTGTTCTTAAGCGTCGCTAAAAGTAAGGGCAGTAAAGATAACGTGATTAAACTTAGAGGAGGAGGAGGAGGAGGAGCGTCGGGCACCAACGTTCATCCCATCAAATATGAAACTTCTGTAAATCAAGGAGCGACGACCCGGAATGTCGCTCCTCATCTTCTGCACAAAACCTCGTGACGTGCTTCAAAGCAATAAATATTCTTAGGCGTTAACGGTTTAGGCTGTTCCGTATACATATGTAAACGCATATATACTTTTCCCCCCAGATTGTTGGGGGGGGAAAACCCAAGACACGATAACCGCTTCGTATTCGTGTAAATAAACTAGACGTAAATATAACTAGACGTAACTTTCTCAAGTGTAAATATACGACCGTAGGACCTCGTTAGGCCAACTTGGACATGTTTCTAGCCGTTTAAGTGAATCACTAAAGGGAAAAACGATCGCAACGCGCACGATGTTTTTCTATATTTATATACCTAATTTAAATGATTTGAAGAATAATAAATTACACACACACACACACGCACACACACCCTTTCGCTCGTTCGTTATATAAATAGTTTATGTTGTTTTAAGGTATGTACAGTTTTGATGAGGGTTACTGCGACAGATTTACCATTGTTTTCGATACAAATATATATTCAGTTATACGTGTAAATAAACATTTTACAATTGCTAGATGATCGGTTCATTCGACGAACAGTTTCTTTCCCTAAAAAACCCTCCTTTTTTATGCACTATGTCAAAAATGGAGGACGATTCTATTCTTTGTCCGAAATTAGGCGCCGGCTGAGTAACGAGGCTTCGATAACTGAGCCTTCAACTCCGCGTTTTCCTTCCTTAGTTGATTCACAACTTGCCTCAGAGTCTTCGCTTCCTCTGATAACTGCGCGTTTTCATCCAACCTCTGAGACAAGCTTTCCTTCACGTCCTTTAACTCCGTGATGTACTGACAAGCCCTCGCAAGGATCCCACCTTTGCTCTGTTGAGAGTTTCCTTCAGTCCCAAAGTATAAAAGGATTTAATTAACTAAATACTTGCCTGTAATTCGAAGTTAGTCTTCACGTCTCCTTCCACTGTCGGGGCCTGTTCGCATTCTGGCAGCAATTTCCCTAACTTCGAGATCCAATTGTTTATCTTGTCCCTCCGACGTCTCTCGACTTCGTTGTGAGTCACTCTCCTCCTCTCGTCTCTCTGTGAAGAAGAGATTTTTTAAAGGAGGTCTAGAGATGCTGAAGTTCAAGAAGCAATTTTGTATTTGAATTTTAACGTCCAATAATAGAATTTTTTTGCAAACAAGAGATTTTTTAAAGGAGGTCTAGAGATGCTGAAGTTCAAGAAGAAGCAATTTTGTATTTGAATTTTAACGTCCAATGATAGAATTTTTAATAATACTCAAAACGACTGTTGAGGCATTCGTCCAAGAATAACAGGTCGTTTTGAGTATTATTAAGAAGCAATTTTATTGCTGTATTCATCTGCTCCCTCATAGATATCTGGCTTTTGTTAAAAGAACTTCTGGAATTCGCTTCGTATCTAAAAATCAGTCTCTTTTACAACTTTGACAAAATACTAAATTTAAATTTGTTAAATTCTATCAGCAATAGAATTGCTTAGATGTCATCTAATCCCATTTTTGACAGTGCACTAAATTTAAACTTGTTACATTCTATCAGCAATAGAATTGCTTAGATGTCATCCAATACCATTCTTGACAGTGTACTAAATTCTATCAGCAATAGAAATTGAAGATTTCAGAATTTAAACTTCTTAAATTCTATCATCAATAGAATTGCTTAGACGTCATCTAATGCCATTCTTGACAGTGTACTAAATTCTATCAGCAATAGAACTTGAAGATTTCAGAATTTAAACTTCTTAAATTCTATCATCAATAGAATTNAGAAGAAGCAATTTTGTATTTGAATTTTAACGTCCAATGATAGAATTTTTCTGCAAACAAGAGATTTTTTAAAGGAGGTCTAGAGATGCTCAAGTTCAAGAAGGAGCAATTTCGTATTTGAATTTTAACGTCCAATGATAGAATTTTAAATAATACTCTAAAAACGACTTTTGAGGCATTCGTCCAAGAATAACAGGTTGTTTTGAGTATTATTAAGAAGCAATTTTATTGCTGTATTCATCTGCTGCCTCATAGATATCTGGCTTTTGTTAAAAGAACTCCTAGAATTCGGTTCGTATCTAAAAATCAGTCTCTTTTACAACTTTGACAAAATACTAAATTTAAACTTCTTAAATTCTATCAGCAATAGAATTGCTTAGATGTCATCTAATAACATTCTTGACAGTGTACTAAATTCTATCAGCAATAGAATTGCTTAAACGTCATCTAATCCCATTCTTGACATTGTACTAAATTCTATCAGCAATAGAACTTGAAGATTTCAGAATTGAAACTTCTTAAATTCTATCATTAATAGAATCACTTAGACGTCTAATCCCATCCTTGACAGTGTACTAAATTAAAACTTCTTAAATTCTATCAGCAATATAATTGCTCAGACATCATCTAATCCCCTTCTCAATCCTGTCACCTTCTTAATATTAGTAAGTATGCCCTGAGGATTGTCTAACTGCAGCTTGACACGTGGTGCCACGTTCCTGGCCTTCGACTCAGTGGCAACCTCGTTGCGATTGCTCAGAACATAAAACTGAGCATTAATAGGCGACGCCAAGACTTGTACGGTGCTGTTAATAGGAGTGGTTATCGAATTATCCTCCTGGTTGTCGCTGACTTGCACCACGCGGTACGCGACTGCACTCTCATTCCTGTTAACTTCGCAGATCTGATATTGTACATTCCCGTCCTCGTTGACGGTGTCTATCTCGGTGCCGCATTCGATTATCTCCGCCTCTTCTAAAACCACACCAACATTTTCATTGCCTTCGACACTGCAATACAAAACCTTTAGTAACCAAGAAACGGTAACGTAAGCCGTGACGCGTGACGTTCGTCTACGGTCAGTTATCGAAATCATCAGAGAACGTACCTGTCTTCCATTCGTTTTAATTGGTTTAATACTTCCATTTTTATTTGTAAATCGAGTTTCGGTGCACTCAGTTCATCTCTACGAAAGAGACGTCCACCATTGCGTTGTTATTACGGTACTGCGAGGGACGGAGGGGACGGGAGACGGGAGGATCAGCTGTTCTGCGCGGAGGTTGGATTCTCCGCCAAAATCTCCGCTTTGTATTGGGCAATATTAAGTCCTAATATTATGTTAATAATTAGGATAATATCAGTTGGTAAGAATGTATTCTATAGCGCGAACTCTCTTGCTATTTGTAAGCTAGATTTGCGTCAGAATTAGAAATTGTGACGAGTTCAAGGCAAGAGGAATGC
>SMSR01015332.1:8958-19794 GCA_019453355.1 Ceratina japonica | reverse complement strand
CTCCTTCTCTCCGTTTTATTTATTTTGTGAAAATATGGCCCCATTGTTACAGGCTCGATGTAAATTTCGGAAACAGTGTTGAACCCTCTCGTTTCTCCCCTTCCTGAGTCTGCAACAGGCTTCGTCGAGTCCGTCGATCGCCATCTCTCTCCCCCCCCCCTCTCTCTCTTTCTTCCCGGATCTTTAAAACTCTCGTCGATTTTATATACTTGTGTAAAATATAACGTTTCGGTCCCATCTGTTTTTTTTTTTTGTTTTTGTTTTTCGGTTGTTCTTTGGCGAGTCGTCGAGAACGAGCCCTCCTCGAAGAAGCTTCTTCGTCGTCGACGATGAACATCGCGGTGTTCCTTTGCGTTAGTCGTTACGATCCGCGCGACAGGTCAGAGAACACTTGCGGCCCTCGGTCCCCCGTTGACGAGGAAGGCGCCCTGCCGCGATCGCGTCGAGGTCGACTCGACAGTGGCGACAGACCGAGAACGGGAAGGGAGCGGCGAACGTTTCCTCGCCGTCGTCGTCGTCGACGAACGCGACCGTTCCCCGGAGCGAACGGGGACCGACTGTCCCCGGCGCCGCCTCGCACTCGACCGTGAACGCCGCTCGCGTGGCGTCCTCTGCGCGCGCAACCGCGCAACGGAACTGGAACATCGTCTCTCAGAGGCTCGTGTTCAAGTGTGGCTTGGCAGTGGTGGACGCGATCTCGGACAGTCGCACGTCGATGGGGATGCGGTCGTCGTACAGGGTCGGCGCCTGAAGTATGATCCCCGCCGAACCGACTACTACGGCTAGTGTAAAAATCCATAGGAATAGCCTGTCGAGCACCATCGCGACGTACTTCCAATCTTCCTTGACCTGCGCACAAATGTCACCATATATACTACACGTTATAATTATTTAAATGCTATATAATAATTGCAANCCTGCGCACAAATGTCACCATATATACTACACGTTATAATTATTTAAATGTTATATAATAATTGCAATATTTATTTATTTATTAAACGGGTTAAGAAACCCTTTAAAGTATAGAAGATAATGATTATAATTTTAAATAAATATTGTTCAAATTTAATTTATAATTTGAATTAGGATTTAGAGGTGGAGGGAGAAAATATGGCAACGTACTCTGGTGGAGTCCTCTTCCCTCTTGGTGTGGTCGGCGATGAACCGTATACCCTCGATGGCCTTGTACAGTTCTGGGCAGTGATGCCAATGGTGAAGCGTGTTACAGAGAGCGTCGACGCTCTCCTCGGTCGGCAGTTGGGGCGGGGGAGCGGCGGTGGCCGCCGGTGACCCGTGGATGCGGCACGCGCTCCCCAGGTTCACCGCTTCCAATTCCCTGCCGAGACCCAAACGACCCAAACGGACATTATTTTTATAATTAAACGCCGGGGATCCGGGGGATTCCTCACCGAGGGTGTAATTCGTCCCGCGAATCGAGACTCGGGAAGAGAACGGAGGACTCGACCAGCTCTGAGGCCGAGGTCTCCACGAACAGCGACGGGTCCCGAAGCTCGAGGCCGTTGCACGTCCGCACCATCACCCGCTGTCCGTGATGACCGGCCATCCCGCGCTTGTCTAGCTGGTACTGCGGCCTGTCGAACCAGAGATCCAGCTTGCAACCGGCAATTCCGTGGGCAATTTTCTAACGATAAGTCTCATTTTCTAGGGTCCTATCCGTGTCTACGCGTGACTACAAGCCAAGTAGAAGCCGTGAGTCAGTTTGCTTCCAGATGGACTAGCTAGTGACTAGGCTAGTTGCTAGTCTGGTTGGGGGAATTGCGGAGGGTGTGAGTGGAATTTCTGGGAACTGTGTATTCAATAACGTGCAGACGTTCGTTTGTGGATGTTGAAGATCGGTGTACTTCAGGCATGTCCAATTGTGTCGCGTGGGGGACACGACCTTCAATGGGAGGCTAGGTGGGGATGCGTTAAGTAGTGTGAGTGCATTACGGTCCGCTGTGTCAGTGTGACTATCGGCTGAGGTGGGGAGAGAAGTGTCAGAGTGGGGAGAGGAGTGTCAGAGTGGGGAGAGAAGTGTCAGAGTGGGGAGAGAAGTGTCAGAGTGGGGAGAGAAGTGTCAGAGTAGGGAGAGGAGTGTCAGAGTGGGGAGAGAACTGTCAGAGTGGGGAGAGATGAGTCAGAGTGGGGCAGGAAGTGTCAGAGTAGGGAGAGAAGTGTCAGAGTGGGGAGAGACGAGTCAGAGTGGGGCAGGAAGTGTCAGAGTGGGGAGAGAAGTATTAGAGTGGGGCGGGAAGTATCAGAGAGGGGCGGAAAGTATCAGAGTGGGGAGAAACGAGTTGAACATGCCTAGTGTAAACTGGTTATACCGATGGAGTGTAGGAGGCGTGCGCGGAGGGATCGACGCTACTAACGAACGTTCTAACGGCCCGTTGGCAGTGTGCCAACCTCTGTAGAATGATATCTTGCCTGGCATCGTAATCGGATCTCTTCGAAGACGTGTTATACCTGCGCATCACCAGCAGCCTCGGCAGTACGTGGATAAAAACGCGGCGGACCCACGGCGCCATCACGTGCGTCTGTGGCGACCGGAAGTGAACGTTGAGGACTACCACGGTCACGCATATACTGAAACGCAGAGACACGGTCAAAGTCGCAACTCGATCCTCCACGTCGATCCAAACCGAAACCATGTCCGAGTCAAAACTCTCTTCCACTAAAATACCACTTTCTTCAATATGTAAAAGGTTCAATTACCCGTGAATTAAATGAATAAAAAACTACTTCACGTTCACCAGTTCTCGCGTTTCATCGAACTTACGACAATTCAGCAATTAACTGACTGACTAAACGACACCGACGGAACAGTTTTAATCAACGGAATATAGTTTGGGCTTGAGATCGTGTCGAGAGACTTCTTAATACCTGAAGGTGTCTAGGATCATGGTGAAAAGGACGAATTTACCGAGGAGCGGCACCACCAGCGACGTGGGCGGGATAATCTCGGCCAGCAGGAGGAAGAACACGGTCAGCGACAGTAGAATCGAGATCGAAAGGCTGACCTGCAATTAAACAGTCAGTCGTGAGACAGTCCTGAGGTAAAACCGCAATCTGAGACAATGTCGCGGTTCGAGGGGGTTCAAGCGCGAACCGGGTCGTCGCAAAAGGGTCCAAGGGCCCTTCAGGTCAGAACAAAACGCTCTTTTCATCGCGTTAAGGTCGTCCCTCACGAGTTTTCGTTTTCTAGGAACGCGGAACGGACTCGTCGCGGATCGTCGACATCTGACCTTCTCCCTTCAATCCTCCCTCCCTTCCCCCTCCTCCCTCCCGCACGGCGACGCTTCACCCTTTGGGCCGTTTCGAGCCGGAACAATACGACTGAATTATAGAGGCGCGGCGGCGTCGAGTGGGTATCGGCTCGAGGTCAAGAGTCCACGAGGAATGGAGGTCGAACGGCATTTAGAGGTTTGCATTCCGGCGATGGATTTTGATATTCGACCCCCCCTCCACCCCGGAATTCTGATCGAACGAGTCTACTTCCTCCGACGGACGACGTCAGACCCGCTCGAGAATTACGACATACAGTGACTCCCATTAATATCCGGACACACTTCAAAACGGAATAAGTTCTTTAATATGGAGCCGACTAAATTAATTTTTTGTCGGCTTTTAAAAGGCTCAGTTTACTATGTAATGTGTAACAAACAGTTAAAATAAATTACTACTCGTAAAAATCTCGAAGGAAAAAGGAAAGATCATGATGTTAAACTTTTTTGTTAGAGGCTCTAGCGTAAAATAATCTAAGCTAAATTCTAATAAATAATCTAATCAACCTAATAATCTAATAAGTTAATAATTAATCTGAATATTAGTTGATTCTGAAATTTGTAATGAGATTAGTTACGGTTTTTTGGATTTAATCGAGGTGAATTCATAAATTCGTACTTTTATTGACTTTTAATTTCTAATCGAACAGTCGCTTCGAGATTACGAATTTTCGATAAAAAAAAACTACATATTCTTGCGGAGTTGAAGAGTTGGTATCGAAATTCCTGGAACTTTTACGATAGCGCGCATAAAATGGCGAACGACGTACGCCGCGAGAAATTGATTACGTATTTGATAAGAGACACCGGGTTTTTCGTCTGCCGGCCGCCCCAGGTGCCGCGTACCGACGAATTTAATATCCTTTATTGGCTTTACTTTACCCTCGAACCGGCCGAATTTATCGATACAACTTTCGTGCTTCTTATATTAAACTCTGACCTCCGTGCTCCCGCCGTAAATCGCGCGAAACTATCGAGCGCACCGATTCGAAATATCCCGGGCTTTAATCAAATCTACGAGCGAAACGTTTAAATATTTTATCACTAGAAAATCTGCAGTCTCGTTGACAAATTTATTTTTTCCGCCGGTTTACTGGCGCGTTAAAAATCGTATGGAGCGATAAATCCCCCGCGTCTGGTCATAAACGAATTCTGTTTGGGAGGAATAGAGGCAATTGTCGAATGAAATGTAAAATTGACGCAGTAAAATGTACGTTTCGACGTGTTGAATGCGTNAACGTTTAAATATTTTATCACTAGAAAATCTGCAGTCTCGTTGACAAATTAATTTTTTTCCGCCGGTTTACTGGCGCGTTAAAAATCGTATGGAGCGATAAATCCCCCGCGTCTGGTCATAAACGAATTCTGTTTGGGAGGAACAGAGGCAATTGTCGGATGAAATATAAAATTTGGCGCAGTAAAATGTACGTTTCGACGTGTTGAACGCGGCACTTGCCTTCTCGCCGCTGTCGCTCGGCAGGTAGAAGACCAACACCGTCAGAAATGAAATCCCCATGCACGGTATAATTAGGTTCACGGTGTAAAACAGGGTCTTCCGTCTCATGGTGATGTTGAACGTGATGTCGAGGTACGGCTCGTCGCAGCACGTGTAAAATTTCTCGTTCCTAAAAACGAAACAGCAGGGAAAACCCCTCTTCAGGTTCTCATCTTCAGTTCAAAGCTACGTCAATATTTTTTTGTATTTCTTTCTATTCTTTTTCTATTTTTTTTGTACTTTTTTTTCTATTTGTTTCTATTCTTTTTATTTTCTTTTGTATTTTTTTCTATTTTTTAGTACGTCGATTTTATTCGACGTTCAACGAAGCGAAAAATCGGTAATATTTGCGATTTTCGATTCTGAGCTTCTTTGGATCCATGGGAAACCGTTTTGGGGAATCCTTGGGGACGGCTTACCTCACGGCCGGGACTTCGAGGATGTCCCACTCGACGGAGGTGTAGAACTCCGAGAGATCGACGCCGATCTCGACGACGTTGCTGCCCCGAGCCTCGTCTATGTGCCGCAGATCTACCTTGAAACGAGAATCGTTCAATTTCGTTACGGATCCGTCCGGATCCGATCCTGAGGGGGGAATCGAGGATTCCGGCGACGTGGAATCCTCGATTACTCCTTCGGGACTGCGCCATTTCGTCCGGCACTCGACACAGAAATCCCGGCCAAAATCAGACGACTTTACGTAACCGTTTCCTTACCTAACAAAAACGGCCCTCAAATCTCGAATTACAAAACGGCACAAAAATTAAGTAAAAAAAATTCTAAAGGAATTTCGCACGATTTAAAATTAAAGAGAAGAATAGGTATGAAAAATGAGTGAATAATTGATGGAAGAGACGGTGACAGCGTTCCAGATATCGTTAGAGGAAAACGACCCGAAGCGGCGACGACGGGAAGCGGGATCCGCACGTGTCCCGGCTCTGCGGATCGTTAAAACCGTCTCACGTGATCATCCCTTAACGGAATGTCCATTTCGTATCCCGTACATAACGCCGATCGATCGGCATGTGCTTCTTATTAAACGAACCTGATGGATATCCTCCTGTCGCCGCGTCTGATGACGCATGGACAACGCTCATTACACGGCCGCCCGTACATATGCATTATTCACCGGCCGGACAGAGATATTTTACGCGATACCGCGCGACAATCGTCTACCGATGACGACAAACCCACTTGTGGCTTCGCCCGAAGCCTTTCTTCCCCCGTTCCCGATCGCCCGATTTCGCTTCTTTTCACCGAAGCGGTCACCCATGCAAGTGCGATCCGCGTCCGATGCTGTTGTACCTGAACGATCGCCCGACCGTCGACTTGCCACGTTCCCCGAAGCGTCGGTCACAGACGATCATTCTTATTTCTTCTATCCTTATTACAATAGAAACGAAACGGGGGTTCTCACTTGTTGTATAAAACAGACGATTTTCTGGGAATATTTCGTGAAACGACGAGGTAATCGTCCGACGGTGACGGTTTAACGGCGAAATAAAATCTCGCGATTAATAGAACACCGGCGGTGGTCGCATGTACCTCCGGACAAGATATTAATCGTTGCAAATTTATGTACGTTCGACGCACGTCCGACGCTCTGCGCCGGGCTCTCATGAATAGTGATGTGACCCGTCTCCACGGTTTTCGCATGAACCGTGGAATAATATGCAAATAAACAAACGCCGCCGTTTCTCGCTGTTAATCCCCTTTCCTTAATCCAATCTCCGGACCCGAATCAAAATCCCCTTCCGTCAAAATCTTTTTATATAATCATCATTTAGTCAGGATTTCCCCACGGAAGGCGAACTCGCGTATTATTCCACGTGTCTGCGATGTTAAAATGCGAAACGAGTCGCGAAAACCGAGAAGGCTTACTTGGAAGCCGTCGTAAGTCCACGAGCCGAACTTCATCACGCAGGTCTGCTCGTCGAACGGGAAGTATTCGACGTCGATCTCGCAGGAAGACTTGTATATGGCGGGCGGCTTCCATTCGACCCTGCCCGTATAATTCAGCGTCGCCTTCGTCGCCAGCGTCACCTCGAAATTACCGTCGGCGCTGTACAACAGGACAGAAGGTCATTATCATTTCTTGTACCATTCTTTACTCCGTTTTTCCTTGAGAAAGAGGCTCCTAGACTTAAAGTCTGTAGCCTATATGACGATTGCTGCTATTTGGAACGTTTCCATTGGCTATCTAAATTTCTAGACACCGAATTTGAACAATTTCTACACCTCCCAAACACGCCTCGTTGACAAAGATTCATTATTATTTTTTGTACTATTTTTTATTCCCTTTTTCCTTGAGAAAGGGGCTCCTAGACCTAAGTCTGTAGCTTTATATGAAGATCGGTGCTATTTGGAACGTTCCCATTGGTTATCTAATTCCTAGACACCGAATTTGAACAATTTTTCTACCCCTCCCAACGCCTTGTTGAACGTGGCAGAATTTTCGAGTGACCTAAGAGAAATTTCATCAAAGCGGTCACCCATGCAAGTGCGATCCCCGTCCGATGACATTTAACCTGGCCGATCACTCGAACGTCGACTTACCAACGTTCTCCAAAGCCTTGGTCACAGACAATCATTATTATTTCTTCTATCCTTATTACAATAGAAACGAAAGGATGGTCTCACTTGTTGTATAAAACTATATCGGGCCTCCAAATGTGGTCGGATGGCACGTGGAGCATTTCCACCCCTCCGTACTCCTTTGGATCCCACGTTAACTTGTAATCGTACCACGACTGCAACAGAAATGGAAACTAGAATTAAAAAAAAAAGAAGATCGTGATTGAAACCCGCAACGTTTCCAATCGTCGATTGGCCATTTTTGGCGTCCGGATTGATTCCTGCGGTCGACCGGCGCCGATCGGATATCTGGAATCTTGAGATGGAAGGAGAGGCTCGCTGTATTTGCGGCCCATTAATCCGTTAGCCACTGTCGCCGGTTAACGAGCGTGAGTACATGAAGAGGAGCACCCGGTATACGTATGATCAACTCAAATATTGGTGGTTCGTCGAGGCCCGGGCTGCTCTCCCGCATATATTAATCGAGCCCTGGTCATGTGTAACGAGCGCTCGAAGGGGCGGACGCTTTTCCTTCGGATTCCGGTTTACAGACTCTCCCGCTACTCCACTCGCGTCATCGATTTTATCGGCGGAACCGTTGAAAGGGAGAACGAATCGAACGGTGTTTAACTTCTCTTTAATTTTCAATGCCCGGAAACCGTGATGTGAGTCAGCGATATGTCAGACGATCGACGAATCAGTCTGTGACGGATTCAATCGTTTACTGGGGTTTATGTAATTTTTTAGTGGTTGTAATTCTCTCTTGAAAATGATTTAATTGACGTATGGCGTGAGACATTAAATTATTGTGAGGTGTTATTTCGTTTTCAATGGCGAGTAGTACGAGTCAACGATATGTGGACCATTTCCTGAATTACTCGTGAAGTGGAAGAGATAGATGAAAATTGTATAGGACCTTTTCCGAAGGAAATAGGATTATCTACAACTTTTATTTGAAACGTTTTTCGAAATTCCGTGAAGGAAAGGTTTTAAGATGAGATAATTGGTGATGAACATACTTGATCGATTACTCTTGAAGTATTCAAGATAGGAAAAAATTGTATAGGACCTTTCTTGCTGGAAATAGGATTATCTACAACTTTTATTTGAACCATTTTTTGAAATTCCGTGAAAAACAAATTTTCAATTTTCTCGACATTTTTCCCTTTCAGATTTCTCAAAATCCTCGATTTTTGTTAATAACTTCTTATCTTTTGCCGCTAGCGAAAAATGTTCCAAACAAAAGTTGTAAGTACCATCGAAAGCTACAAATTCCATATGAAACTTTTTTTTTCCATCGTCAATAGTTAACGAGTTATCGACAAAAAACGAAAAAACAGTTTTTTGCAAAATACTCATAAACTGTCGATGCTAGAGAAAAATGTTTCCTACGAAAGTTCTAGGTCTCATCATCCGCTATAATAAAGGTCTTATGCAATTTTCTTGTAAGTCCAACGGTTTAGAAGTAATTGAGGAAAAACGAAATTTCTTGCCAAAAGTTCGCGAAATCGGTTGGATTTCGTTAGCTCCAATAAAATACCAATTAACTCGTTAAATATCAAAGTTAACACAAAAATGCATACCACCTTTCTTGCAACAAATAGCATTACCTACAACTTTTATTTGAAACATTTTCCGAAATTCTGTGAAAAGAAAATTTCCAGTATTTCCAAGGGATACCCCTTCAGATTTCGCAAAAATATTGTTTTTTGCTAATAACTACTTACATGTTGACGCTATCAAAAAATGTTTTATACAAAAGTTGTAAGTACCATCAAAAACTACAACTTTCGTATGAAACATTTTTTCTCTAACATCAATAGTTAACGAGTAATTTGTAAAAAACTGTATTATCGTTTTTCGTCAATAACTCATTAACTATTGATACTAGCGAAAAATGCTTCAGATAAATGTTGTAGCTCTCATTGTCACCTACAAGTCAGGTCTTACACAATTTCCCCGTAAGTCCAACGGTTTAGAAACAATTGAGGAAAAACGAAATTTCTTGCCAAATGTTCGCGAAATCAGTCGGATTTCGTTAGCTCCAATAAAATACCAATTAACTCGTTAAATATCAAAGTTAGCAAAAAAAATGCATACCACCTTTCTTGCAAGGAATAACATCACCTACAACTTTTATTTGAAACATTTTTCGAAATTCCGTGAATTTTCCCGAGGTTCTTCCAAAAAAAAATTTCATTTTTCCTAAACCGTCGGACTTACATTAAAATTGCACAGAACCTTTCTCGAGCTACAATTTCCGCATGAAACGTCCGTCCCTTTTTTCGCCCGAGCGCGGACAATGCCGTGAACGAGAGAAACGCGCGTGTAATCCGGGCTGCATTTCGGGCTGGTCGTCGTGTTCCTTTCGTTTTAATTAATTTCACCGGGGAGGCTGATCCGACGGGAGGTTCCTGACACGCGTCAAAACTGTTCACCGTCGCGCGGACAAAGTGAGCCCCGGTGCTGCTGGCAGCCGGTGGAAACGCGGAACGCGGGACGTACCGTTGAAAAGAACGATATCCGAGTCGCGTACACGATAATACGTCCGCCGTTCCGCCCCTCAAATATTCACTCTAACATCTTTTCATCCTCCCCGAAACAAGCCCCGACGACTAATAATAAAAAATGTAATTTCAAATGTTCTAACAAATTTTCGTGTTCAAATTTTCGCTCTAATGTCTGTGTGATTAATGGAAGGGCAACGAAAATTTGTAGAGTTGAATCCTCTTTCGGTTTTTTTTTCTTTTTAGTTTTTTTTTTTTAGGTAACGTCGATTTGGACGTCGCGGGGAATAAAAAAGAGGGAGGGGAACGGACGGGCGTCTGTCTTACGTAATCTAGCGAACGAAAGTGGGTTGCACGGTTCACCGGACTTATTTCGCGACTCTCGAGTGGAACCTTCTGCCCGATTTTCGTTCTACCGTGCGTATCCAACGTACGTACGTCCATCGGCGCAAAACAATGCTCATATACCATCGCCAGACACCGAATATACATATGTACATGTACGCAGCCCTCTTGATGAATGGCTAGTTCGTCCGTTTGGAATTATTTTCGCTCGACGGACGTCTTTGGATTGAAATTATCTTTACAACGGTTCGTTAAAACGCGAGTTCTCTCGGGGATAAAAATGTGAACGTTTTCCCGGTCGTTGGGCAAAAGAGGAGAGCGTAATGGGGGGACGTTGGGGGGCGAAGAATGATTGCTGGAAACTGTACAACGTCGGGCTAATTGATAGAGGGGAGCACGCGACAGAATGTTAATTAACGCCGGGCAAGAAAACTCGCTGGGCATTCGAAATAATGCGCAACGTAACTAGGCTCAGTTAAAAATGTCCGCCGACTTTATTTAGACGCGAACCATCGACCAATTGATTACGCAACGCGTCAATTAAGTTGTTACATAATCGGGAAGAAGGTTCGCAGAAATATACGTAGTGGAAAAAATGAATGAAATGGAGAAAAATCTGGTCTGTTGC
>SMSR01015327.1:16103-59675 GCA_019453355.1 Ceratina japonica | reverse complement strand
GCTGTTCCCTCACCGGAGATTGCATGGAAATTGCATAAAAATCTTTGGGGAAACCTTCCTCGCTTCCTGCTTTATAAAAATTTGACCCGATGAAAATTTCACTCGAAGAGCGCGTGGCTTGCGCGTGCACCTATAGCGAATTCTCAAGATTTATGCCCGTCGTACATCGAGCCATGAATAGATAATAGTTACCATCGCGGAACCTTCTCCCTTTTCGTATCAATTTCCTGCTACATAAAATCGCTTCGAGTCCTTTTTTCAAGTCGGATATGAAATAAGAATGATCGTATCCTTGAACTTCTCACAGAGTATCCTCGCCGAGGATGCTCGGTCGTAACGTTTCATCGGCGGCCGTCGTAAAGCTGGATTTTAATTACCGCGGAGAAGAGGGTCGTCAACACCCACATTCTGCGATTTCATAAACACTCCGACACAAGTGAATTCCGTTCTTGTTAAAAATATTAAAAATAAAATAGCACTAGTTTTGGTTACTCAATTCTTCGTAACTCTTCTTTTTATAACAAATTTGTAAGTTTTTAAAAGTGTACAATGACCAGCAGAAGTAGTGTACATTTTTTCTGGTCAGTATTTAAAATGAAGACTTGATGAAGAAGATTCTGGATATAAAATTGTAGAAACTATCGGTTAGTTCCAGGTGCAAACGAGACATCGTTTTAATCTGGAGTATGTCGTTTCGACCGGCGAATTACGGTCGTCCCCCGTCTCGCTTTCACCCGTATAAAGGCTTCGCGATTAAACCGTTCCGCCCTCAGCGTTTCCCGCGTAACGGCGCATCCACGGGAGGCATTAAAATTTAAATGCGATTGCAGTTTCGTTTAACGAAATTAAATAGGAATTCCGTGGGTCGGCCACGCGCCACCTAACGACCGTAACGACCGCCTCCATGCCCGTTATTTCACCGTTCCTAACGTGAAAGCCGACCCATCGGTCGTCGATCGCGTCTCTCTCGCTGGTAAAGGGCCTGCCTCTTAACGCAATTACGCTTAACCATGTACCGCCGACATCATCTAAACGACGTACGCGAACATTGTCTACAGCCTGACTCGATTAGTATCGTATAAAATTATTTCCCTAACGATTTTATTAAAAAAGGTATGCGAGTTTATTACCAATAGTCCTTGTTTCTCGAAACATGAAAATGTACTTTTGCCGGGCCTCGGCCATAAGCTACTGCAATACCTTCGTTTGAGAAAGAGCCGAATAAANGATGACGTAATTGAATCAAGGGCAAGCTGTTCCCTCACCGGAGATTGCATGGAAATTGCATAAAAATCTTTGGGGAAACCTTCCTCGCTTCCTGCTTTATAAAAATTTGACCCGATGAAAATTTCACTCGAAGAGCGCGTGGCTTGCGCGTGCACCTATAGCGAATTCTCAAGATTTATGCCCGTCGTACATCGAGCCATGAATAGATAATAGTTACCATCGCGGAACCTTCTCCCTTTTCGTATCAATTTCCTGCTACATAAAATCGCTTCGAGTCCTTTTTTCAAGTCGGATATGAAATAAGAATGATCGTATCCTTGAACTTCTCACAGAGTATCCTCGCCGAGGATGCTCGGTCGTAACGTTTCATTGGCGGCCGTCGTAAAGCTGGATTTTAATTACCGCGGAGAAGAGGGTCGTCAACACCCACATTCTGCGATTTCATAAACACTCCGACACAAGTGAATTCCGTTCTTGTTAAAAATATTAAAAATAAAATAGCACTAGTTTTGATTACTCAATTCTTCGTAACTCTTCTTTTTATAACAAATTTGTAAGTTTTAAAAAGTGTACAATGACCAGCAGAAGTAGTGTACATTTCTTTCTGGTCACTATTTAAAGTAAAGACTTGATGAAGAAGATTCTGGATATAAAATTGTAGAAACTATCGGTTAGTTCCAGGTGCAAACGAGACATCGTTTTAATCTGGAGTATGTCGTTTCGACCGGCGAATTACGGTCGTACCCCGTCTCGCTTTCACCCGTATAAAGGCTTCGCGATTAAACCGTTCCGCCCTCAGCGTTTCCCGCGTAACGGCGCATCCACGGGAGGCATTAAAATTTAAATGCGATTGCAGTTTCGTTTAACGAAATTAAATAGGAATTCCGTGGGTCGGCCACGCGCCACCTAACGACCGTAACGACCGCCTCCATGCCCGTTATTTCACCGTTCCTAACGTGAAAGCCGACCCATCGGTCGTCGATCGCGTCTCTCTCGCTGGTAAAGGGCCTGCCTCTTAACGCAATTACGCTTAACCATGTACCGCCGACATCATCTAAACGACGTACGCGAACATTGTCTACAGCCTGACTCGATTAGTATCGTATAAAATTATTTCCCTAACGATTTTATTAAAAAAGGTATGCGAGTTTATTACCAATAGTCCTTGTTTCTCGAAACATGAAAATGTACTTTTGCCGGGCCTCGGCCATAAGCTACTGCAATACCTTCGTTTGAGAAAGAGCCGAATAAATTTCCCAACTGTTCTCGCATGTGCCGGAGGTAGAAAATCTCGGAGAAATTTGTACCTCTCCAATGTCGGCGTGTCTCGATATTTTCAAGGATTCCGCGAACTCTTTAGAGATCGCTGGAAAAATGAGCTGGCTTCTCTTGTTCCTAAACATTCGCAGTTGAAAGCTTCTACTACACAGTACACACTCGCGTTCAATTAAAAAGTTTCGGTCGGAGCAATTCAAAGCTTCGATGATCGATGCGACCCGGCGCTATCGAGATAACCCGGTTCGATCCGCGTGCTTGAGTTTCATAGGAAGTTTCTTCGCGTTTCGGGGATCCGAGTAAGTAGAAGTAGAAACTGCTCGGGTATACACGACCATAAATCTAAACGTCCAAGTGCTCCCAAAGTGTCGCCCGAGTTAAAGTTACAGTATTTGCGCGCCAGTATCTCCCAAGGATGAGCATCTTATAGAATTATCAAACGAAGTTTAAGCTGCAATGTTTGTCGAACTAAATGAGAAAAAAAAGCGAGCAGTCAAAAGTTTTGAAAAATAAGCAATTTCGCATGATAAAAAGGCGGATGTTTTCGGAATCATTTTTCTTCTCTCATTGCAAACAACGGGGAAGTTGTTTCGCTGGAAAATTTGTCTAACGCGAGCCACGCAGCGTTTTAAAACTATTAAAAACATTATCGAGTTGATGTATGGGGCACGGGGTATCGCGGAGTTTACTACGGAAGTTACTGGAACAAGTACGNAAGAGCCGAATAAATTTCCCAACTGTTCTCGCATGTGCCGGAGGTAGAAAATCTCGGAGAAATTTGTACCTCTCCAATGTCGGCGTGTCTCGATATTTTCAAGGATTCCGCGAACTCTTTAGAGATCGCTGGAAAAATGAGCTGGCTTCTCTTGTTCCTAAACATTCGCAGTTGAAAGCTTCTACTACACAGTACACACTCGCGTTCAATTAAAAAGTTTCGGTCGGAGCAATTCAAAGCTTCGATGATCGATGCGACCCGGCGCTATCGAGATAACCCGGTTCGATCCGCGTGCTTGAGTTTCATAGGAAGTTTCTTCGCGTTTCGGGGATCCGAGTAAGTAGAAGTAGAAACTGCTCGGGTATACACGACCATAAATCTAAACGTCCAAGTGCTCCCAAAGTGTCGCCCGAGTTAAAGTTACAGTATTTGCGCGCCAGTATCTCCCAAGGATGAGCATCTTATAGAATTATCAAACGAAGTTTAAGCTGCAATGTTTGTCGAACTAAATGAGAAAAAAAAGCGAGCAGTCAAAAGTTTTGAAAAATAAGCAATTTCGCATGATAAAAAGGCGGACGTTTTCGGAATCATTTTTCTTCTCTCATTGCAAACAACGGGGAAGTTGTTTCGCTGGAAAATTTGTCTAACGCGAGCCACGCAGCGTTTTAAAACTATTAAAAACATTATCGAGTTGATGTATGGGGGCACGGGGTATCGCGGAGTTTACTACGGAAGTTACTGGAACAAGTACGATAATATTCTCGGCAGCGCGCGGAAACAATCCTAGGACAAAGATATATGAACGGAATTGCAAATTATGACGATGGGCCGTTCATTAATCCGTTGAGAAATAGTGGAACTCCGCGACACGTAATCGCTGCAGTTTCGCGACATTAAATCATCCGCGTTTACGGAACGATGAAATGTATAATTGCGAGAAGATCAATTTAATTGATTTATTAGGCGCTCGAGCAAGGGTGAATGCAACTGCGTCTCCTTGATTATGATCACGGAGCAAATGAACGGGGACCGAACAAGTTCAACGAGGATTGCGGAATAAGTTCTCCGTGATGAAATTTCCCTGTTCGTTTGATTGCTCGATTCACACCCCACTTGCGAGCGGTACTCTAATTGCTTGTATGCAATTAACGATAATTCGCCGGTCAGGTGCACGTTTCCCACCCGATCCTCTCGCGATAACTCGATCGCTCTTCACGCTCGCATCCACGGTTCTACAGAACTTTTTTATCTCTCTACTAAATTGTTCTTTTCTATTTAACAGATCGCAAGATATCCAATCATCAATTGTGTTATCTCGTTAATAGGATCAAAAATTAATTGAATTGTCGACGTTCGATCGTGTAAAATCTTTAAGAGAATTACACTTTAAAAACTTGCTATTTAGATAGGAAAATCTTTGAATCTCGTTATGATTGATGGATTATGCTTGTTACAGGAAATGGTTTGATCCGACTAGCACGACCGACGCTCGCTTGGTTCTGGGGTTTACATCGAACCAACTGGTGATATTCCTACGATCGATCCGGAATACACAGAGGAAGCAAGGTAAGATGAGATTATCTTTCGTGCTGGGTAAATTGTGTATGCCCCCTGGAGCAGAATCGCGTCAAACATTTAAAGTTTACTTTGGCGGATGTTGCGGTATCGTCTTTGGTCCACAGTCCCTCAAGTGTTTGCGAGACGTATTTAGTTCGCAAATTTAATGCTCGTTCGTGGACAAGTGTAATAGGCATCGAGGACGTTCGAGTCTTAACGTAATTAATCTGCACATTCAAACTATCGGATAAAGACGGCTCGATATAAAATATCGTAATAACAGCGGAGATCACTATTATTGGAATATTGGAGAATGTTGAAACTTTTAATATACCCTCCGACCTATTCGTATCGACGATTCGATAATCGAACTTTGCTTAACTAATTAAAAGTAGACATATACTTCGCCGCTCCGAAAACGGTCCGTCTTCGATTCTTGAGAGCGGGATTCACCTGTTCAAGCAGCTAATTTTTTTTACAAACGACGTCCACAACATTTTTTATTCCTCGCAGGGGAATTAGAGGCAACGTAATTGCCTTAGACCCGCGCGCGTTTCCGCGGTTCCTACGAGCACGTGTGCGGCATGAAATTAGCGGGCTGAAACAAACTGCGCTCGCACGTGACAACGAGCTTCGCCTAGCGATCTCTCGACCCCGCGTCGAGTACGTGTAAACAGCTTTAAGCAGTCTCTCGGCTTTCCAAAACGAAAACTCCGGTTTGATGGCTCGAATCCATCCGTCGTCGTCAGCAGAAAATCGACTCGGAACAGTAACTCGCTTTCGACAGCTCAGACCTAATCAGACTCGGTCGCTTATTTTTAACAACGAATACGGTAAGTGGCCCATTTTTGTTCAGGCCATAATTTCTACTCACTGACGTATTTTTCTATAATTTCACGTTATCTTAAAATTATAAAAAAACAAACTAGTGCTAAGTTGTATACAATTTTTGTTATGTGAATTCAAGGATGAACAACTGTAAATTGTCATTAATGCATAGTGAGTGAAACTGTCTTCTCAGAAAATTCCAAATCTATTCAGTTTGGTCATCTGTATTCATAAAACAGAGAAACAGGCAACTTTCGCTGGATAACGAGATACTCGTTCACAGATCAAAAGATATGCTGATTGAAAGGTGAACAGGACGACCAGTAGAAAGTCTTGATTCTCACTTATTGAAGATCGGAGGTGCCTAATGATTCCTGGAATCTAGAACTCGTTTCTCGAACACGATCGATATTGTTTGTCAATTTTGTCGTCGCGTGCGAGCGCAGTTCGGACTTACAGATCTTTGTACATACATACAAGCTAATCGTTTAATCTGTTATTTTACACAGTTTATTAGATATAGAGAAACTTGGTATAGATACTTCGTTCCTGTTACCCTAGACAACAATTGACGGTCACTCGTTTGTTGCTTGACTTCTTCGAATTCCTCAATCCTTAAATTTCTGATATCGAATTTTGCCTCTATTTTTCCAAGTAGAAAATCTCATTGTGATCGACTATTGATTGGAATGTAGACATTCGTTTCTAGTGAATCCCATAAGTCAAGCAAGAATCACGATTCTTAATTATAATAAGTAATGATTGATGATCAAACCACGAAACAATATTCCTCTCCGCTCCAGCAGTTCATTAGTCTGTGCGTATACTTTTAGCAAATCAAGCAGGTAGAAACGTCACACGAATAACCATAAGCTCAGTCGCGGTCGCGGTGCAAATAAAATTGGTCCTCGTTTCGCGATCCAATCCTGCAAAACTGTCGCATTTACCACGGAGTTTGTACGAAGCACAGCAATGAAACACCAAATATAATCGTTCACGGAGGCGCCTCCCCAACAATTTCGCCACGCGGACCGGATCTCGATTCCCTTTTCTCTCGTCCTTTGTTACGAGCGCGAAGGGTAAGTCGAGCGAGTCGGTATAATACAATGGAAGATAGCGTTGAGGGAAGCTGCGAAAATAAGAAAGAAGCCTGTTCGAGGAGCGGGTCCCGGGGGACGCTCGCTGAGTCGCTCTGTATCGATCTTCCTTAACCACTGATCGATGAATACGTTCACCGCCGGAGACGTGGAAGGGCCATCGTTGATAAGACACGCCGGTCTCCTCTTTCAGGAAACGTGTCGCCGGGACAATTTGTCTTTGGCACGAAAACCTTTCTCGACGTTAATCGTTAACACATTCACACGGTTTAACAAACTACAAATTATGTACAGAAAATATTGTTCTATCAACTTTGTCTATACGATCTTCCGAACGACGGCTCTCCGTACGAAAATAAGAACCCCTCGACGGTATCTCCTCTGGGAAAATTTTCCTTCACGTGGCTTATCCGGTATTTTGACCTCCCTTTCAACGGACAAGCGTTTGTCAACATCTGAAACCCGGCCATTCTTCTGTCACGAGCAGCGGCCAGCTTAAGCCGCGTTCTCCTTCTTGAAAAATAACGGTGGCTCGAGGGACGCTCGATTTCCCCCAGCGGATCGCCGGTCTCCCGGCGCGGAGACGATGTCCGAGATCAGGTACGACTAATCTGGCAAACGGAACTGTCGAGGAACGCGCGGGAGATTA
This sequence comes from Ceratina japonica, assembly GCA_019453355.1. NCBI lineage: Eukaryota > Metazoa > Arthropoda > Insecta > Hymenoptera > Apidae > Ceratina > Ceratina japonica. The sequence continues at coordinate 52,327 of SMSR01015327.1, read as the reverse complement.
TTAATTTGTCCAAATTCGATAACAGATCAAATTTCTTCGTCCCAATTGATCGGTCCTCGTCGATCGCTCGGGAGCGGGAAGAGAAAATCCGTTCTCAGCTCGTCGTTTCCACTTCATTGGTCACCTCGATTTATTTTACACTTGGGTCAGTAGGGTTAATTGCGTGCCGTTCTTCATCGCGTTCTCCCTGTGGACCTGATCCTTCGAATCGTTGCCTATGGTAATATTCGATCGCGACGTCATGGTCACGGTGGTCGTCGAAGTTTTACTCATCAGCAACCCCCTCTCTCCGTCCTCGTCTTCCAGTTCCAGCCTCGAGTGACCGGTCGCCGCCAGCCGATTCGACTGCAGCTTCTCGGCGTTAGCTTTGTTCCGCCTTGGGAATACGCTGTTCTCGATGTGCAACGTGGCATTAACATCTTTGCCAGCGGCGCAGGTGCACGCCTTCATGAAACTCTTCTTGAAGTTGTCGCTGAGGAACGCGTACAGTATAGGATTCATCGCGCTGTTGCTGTAACTGAGGAAGCCGGCCAGGAGGAAGCTGGTGATAGTGATCTTGTTCTGGCACTGTTTGGGCGGCGTGTAGATCAGAGCCACCTGCATCAGCCAGTAGGGCAGCCAGCAGAGGACGTAGACGGTGATCACGGTCAACACCAATTTAGTCACCTTGCGATGGGACCGTTTCTTCTCCTTCGACTTGTTCTTCGGGCCGACCGTCTGCAGCTTTCTGATCACCAGGAAGTAAAAGATCAGGATCAGTATCAGGGGGATGGCGAATCCGGTGATGAAGGTGTACAGGGTGAAAGCCGTGTGACCGCCGCGGTCCGTCGGCCAGTAGATGTTGCAGTTGATACCCTTGTCGGATTCCATCGCGTTCGCGTACAGAAATATGGGGATCATGAAGCCGACGCTGGCCGTCCAGGCAGCGACTGAAACCACTTTTGAGATGCACGGCGTGCGGATTTTTGGCGACGATATTGGATGGCACACTGCTATGTACCTGTCGGCGCTCATTATCAACAGAAAAATACTGCTGGTGAACTGGTTGATGCTGGTCGTCGTCATGTAAGCTTTACACATGATCTTCCCGAATATCCAGCTGCGGAGACTCATCGTGGTGACCAGAAACGGTATACCGATCAAGAAGCATTCGTCGGCGATCGCCAGATTCACGATGTACATGTTGGTGACCGTTTGCATTTTCGAGAATCGTAGGACCACGTAAATGACGAGGGTGTTGCCCAAGAGGCCGACGATGCAGACGATGGAAAACAAGATTTGGTTAAGCACCGAGATCACCGGCAAATCCGCCTCGCATCCGTTCTGGATCGACTCCTCCGGGCTCACCAGGGTGTAGTCGATGGCGGACGTCGTGCTCGTTATCGTCGCGTTCATTTTGGCTTAAGATTCTTCCCTTGGACGAGACTTTTTCCTTCGGCCCTCGTAAATCACGAAGGTTTCCTCCCTCGGCACGACCGATTTCTCAATCGCTCGAGAAATTTGCAATTTTCTTCTTCACCTTTCTCGGGACTTTCGGACTGTTCGCCAGTTAAATCTGCGTTGTTTGTATCCGGTGGTGAACTGGTGGACGCGGGTCTGGCTGCGTCGATGATACGGCGAATGGGATCGACGTCATTCCGTGAAACGATCGCGCTCCCGGGCACGCGTTAACCCGGAAGTCACCAGGGGTATTCTTCGGCTTTGGTCTCCAGGTGGAACAAATCTGGAACAAAGGAGGAGACAAGTTTTCAGATTCTGTCGATTCAGAAACGATTAGGACGGCTGAATGAAGACCTTTTTACGGTCGTTATACCAACATCCCTCCTTGCTCCCATGTCGATTAAACTAACACGTTAACCTAGTTTCGCGCGGTATAAATCTGCGAGAATATCAGACTCGTGATTTTTGAGTCGGAGCTCCGTGAAATTTTTTAACTCCCCGGGACTGATTCTCGGAAACTTTTAGATTAGAAATCTTTTGTCGGCCGTGAAAACTGATTTCAACTCTATTATTGTTAACAAAGGAGTCGATTTATGTCGAGTGTATCGGCTTTATCAGATGAATCGTAACAGACCGTTTCAGAGGGAGCAGAAGCGTTTGGAATTCACTCCCGTCCCTTTTTCCCCGTTAAATTCTGCGATTCCAGCTTTTGAATTCCTTTCCTCTCATTAAATAATAACACGTAATACCGCAACGCTTATATTTTGCGAAATAACATGATTATTATTTCGAGGATTGCGCGTGTTTATATATGTTACCATTAAGCATTCGAATATTCCACGTAATTAATTAATTAACCATGCATTAAAATGTTTGCACGTTTCACTGCATATTGCTACGACCGGCCAGTTTTTCCTGGCTTGTATGTATTATGCAACCTATCCACAATCCAAACCTGAAACGCAATCCTTGTGCATTAAATATCACGTTTGCATAAACAGACACGCGGATGCAACGCTGCTAAATTTCATCTTGATTAAACAAAATCTAATATAATATTACATCGCCCACCCCAATCCAAAGATTTACTAAATTGGATTTCGTGATTGAACGGTAACAAATATGTATTTAATGCGTATTATGTTTTTGTACAAACTAGTTTTAATAGCTTTATATCAAAGTCATTAGTTTCGTCATGGGTGGATATCTTAAAGGTATATGAAAATGTCAACAGTGTTTTAAAAAGAGTTATGTACTTTTTACTGCTCTTATAGCCTCAAATATACTTTATAACAATCGACTGACTTTTGACCGCCCCGAGTGCATTCGAAAACAGCACAATAATTCACTCAACGGGTTCCATATCTCTCCGAGAAGTCCGGTAGTTGCGTGAAACAGTGGCAAACTTCTCGAGGACCCGAGGGATATGGATTTCAGGGTGGAAGCCGGAAAGGCAGATTTCGGTGATCCGTGTTGACCCGTGATTCGAGAGTTGCAACGTTTCGAGGCTAACCGCGGACTTCTCCAACTGTTCGTAAGCCGGACGGGTCAAGAAACTCGGCAACTCCTCGGCGAATTACACCGGCTACTCCCTGGCTGGCCCGGAAGTTTATGGGAAAGAACGCAGACGACTCCCCGCGGTGAGAACAATGGTACGCGTTCTTTATCTCGCAAAACTATCGTTATCCAATTTGCCGTGTACCGCGCTTATTTATTGTTATACAAAATCCGAGTGTCGTACGAAGTAACAATTTTCGGAATAATTTATAAACTGAGAGTTGTACGGTTTTATTCACGCGGCAGATAAAAAGGTAATTAGAATTATGGTTGATCAATTCGAGGTATCGGGGATCTCGCAAAACTATCGTTATCCAATTTGCCATGTACCGCGCTTATATTTATTGTTATATAAATCCGAGTGTCGTACGAAGTAAAAATTTTCGGAATAATTTATAAACTGAGAGTCGTACGGTTTTATTCACGCGGCAGATAAAAAGGTAATTAGAATTATGGTTGATCTAATTCGAGGTATCGGAGATCTCGAAAAACTATTGTTATCCAATTTGCTGTGTACCGCGCTTATTTATTGTTATATAAATCCGAGCGTCGTACGAAGTAAAAGTTTTTGGAATAATTCATAAACTGAGAGTTGTACGGTTTTATTCACGCGGCAGATAAAAAGGTAATTAGAATTATGGTTGATCTAATTCGAGGCACCGGGGATCTTATCAGAAACAAGTTTACAATGGCTACAATTTTATGATATAATTGGGTTCCTCTAATTACGGACAACAGGAGATAAGAGCAATAACGGTGCGCGAGAGATAACGTTAAACAAAAGTAGATAAGAAACCATTTTCCACGATATAAGACAGGCCAGAATTTTACCCCCGAATCGTTTGCAGAAAGATTTATGCTTTCATTTACGGGCTCGCGAGTTTTTTTAATGAGATTATATTCTTCGTACCGAGCTTATTCGCCCTGGTATTTATGTTATTAATGAACACCGGTTTCCCCGGCGCGCGTTCCAAGATAATAGAACGATAGAAGATTCCCTTTGTGAATTTTATGAAGGAGACTTTTCATTAAGCTCTCTTATTAAAACGTTTGCCATTTTCACTTGCCGGTACAATGAAAAGGAGCTTGATTTCGCGGAAAGCGACGTGCCGCGCTGTTTTGCATAAAACCGTGCCTGGAACGGAATGGAAACAATAGATTCGTGCTGGTCGCGTTCTCGCTACGCGTTCCTCCCCCGTTCGAATTTCATCGACTCATTTTTCAACCGAGCACGGGACCGAGAGAGCCCCGCGCCACTCGTCTCTCTCCTTTTTTTCAACATGTGCATGCAAAACGCGAGGAGCCCTTTTTGCAGATGAGCACGGAAGTCGTTGTGAAAAATGAAACGGTTTAGCTTGTAAACCTTCGTTTGTTCACGCGCATAAATTTATGACATTGTTGTTGTCATGAAATTTACAATACGTCCTCCGCTGCATATTTATTACCCGTCCGCTCATTTAGAGTTATTTATTCGACGCTGTCGTGGAAAAATTTGTCAGTAACGCCTCACGGATTAAATCCCGACTCTCGTGAACTATGACCCCGAAGATTTTCATTATCCGAGCGGAGGCGTTATTATTAGAAAAGCACCTGTTTTATCCCTTCGTTTAACTCGGTTCGCGTGTTCTCTGGTTCGATTAGTTGCGAGTCATTATTGATATCCAATGCGTTCGCCGGATGGATGCGTGTTACCGTTACTCTTCAGCAGATTCCTTGATTAAAAAAATTCATCAGGAAATATGACGTGCCGATTGAATAACGAGTTGATTGAAACTCAAACCGCGTTGTTTCTCTCTATTTTTGTCCGGTTTTTAATATTCCTCACTGAACTCTGTACAGTTGTAAAAATAGATTGAATCCCCGCGTTTGCGTACGTTTTTTTTTTTACCCAAAACTAGTGAGTACATTTGTGAACGCAGACTAATGGACGATCGATCGCCCTGCTCGGTCCCTCAGACTCCAAATTACCCGTGAAACGGTCGTCTTAACGTTTCGTAATTTGCTTCCTGCCTGGCCTTTAACTTTGTTTTCGCTCTATTTTAACAAGCAGAACTTAAGTTGATTTAATAGATCATCCTAACAAGAATAATTTGTAGCTTTCTTACGAAGCAAGTAATCCTTCTTAAGAAGAATAAGCAGATTATGAGATTTAGTCGATGAGTCAAGAATGAAAGGAACATTATTGTACATTTTGAAAATAAAGAGCGTAGTCAGTTTATGAACGATTTTCAGCTTGTAAAAATTTCTACAATTAACACGTTTTTAGCTTCCAGACGGATATGGGATATGGCACACGTCTTAACGTTCCGGTAATTTATTTCCTGTGTGGCCTTTAAGTTTGTTTTCCTTCCATTTTAACAAGCAGAATTTGGGTTGATTTAATAGATCATACAAGAATAATAATTTATTATCTTTTTAAGAAGGAAGTAATTTTTCTTAAGAATAACAAGCAAATTATGAGATTTAGTCGATGAGGAATATCATTGTACATTTTGAAAATAATGAGCGTATTCAGTCTATGAACGGTTTTCAGTATGTAAAAGTCTCTACAATTATCACGTCCGTGGTTTACGAACGGATGTGGGATATGGCACCGTTCGTATGAGTACCGACAGGATATTATTAGTAGATTTGCCCGGAAGATCCCGAACAGCTTGGCGAAAATCCAGGAAGCCTCGGCGCGTGGAAACTCCGTATTAAATCTCGACATTCTACCGGTAAATCTTCCTTATTATCACAATTTTTTGACCCACTTGTACTTTTTTCCCTCGCGGATGAAATATCCTCGTCGAAAGAATGCGACGATACGTCTCATTATACGTACATCGTTCTCCTATTATTACACCGCGTTTCCGCCGCGGCTGGTCCCATGATATCCCATAAAAGATGAATAGCTCGGACCGCATGAAAGGAAAAACTAATACCCTCTATAGTATATTGCATCGCTCCATTCTTGCCCGATTCCTTTTATTTTTGCCACCGTGCAGAAAGGACTCCATTCTGTCTTCAATTACCAGCCACTGTGCACGTGTCACCGCCGGTAAGAGATATTACCGCGGGTAATAACGTTCCGCGACGCTGTGTTTTCCGGATACTTTTAACGACGCGAATCGGGTATCCGCCGCTATAAACTCGTCGCGGCGCTGATCCTCGTTCACCGCGCATTCTACTTGGCAAAGGACCGGAAACTGACAATTAAGACCAGCTTTCCTAACAAACTTTCCCTTTGAGATGTACTTCATATTGCGGTATGTACACCGCTGGCTACATGAGCTTACGTATATGTATATGTCTGGTACATATGTATACCGCGCCTGTTTAATGTAACGAGATACTATTGGGCGGTCCGGCTTGTCACCGACTACTACTACTGCTGCTTTGTATGCACACGCCGGGGCGTGGCGATTCGAGATTGAATCCTATAGCAATTCCGCATTCGCCTGTTTCTCGGAATACGAGTTTGATTTTATATTTCTACTAGCATTCCACGTCGCGTTTTCGCTCGCATTAAGTATCATGTATAGAATTCAAATATTATAGTACAGAAGTATTTCATGAATAGAAATTATGTGACGGAATTTCAGAGATGTTGAGGATTTTGTAAAAGTGCATTTTAAAATTTGTTATACTTTTACAATTAGCGATTAAGGACAAGTGCCTAAGTGAAAACTAAACGTCGTCATATAATATAGACCTCATGATAATTCATTAAGGTAGTAGTGTCGATTTTAGAATTACCGTTCAGATTTTGATAAAACTTTGTATACTGGTCAATTATAGGCTAACAGTAACCTAGTTAAATTTTTGTGAAGCTAGAGTACCCCAAAAAAGAGTTACGACGTTTTTTACTTTTACGATAATAACACGGAGTCTTATGGAGAATCTCCTTTCAGATAGAAATTCTCAAAAACTATCGTTCAGAATTAAATAAAATTTGACAAGGTATTAGTTGATATCTAAACGAAGATGTTGACTGCTTACATTTATTAATTTAGTACGAATAAATATAATAAATTATTGATTTTCACGCCTCGTCGTCCAATCTAGCAACACCTTAAAATAAATTGAAGCGCGGGGTATTTGAATAATCAGATTTTGTAAACAACTCACTATAAAAACAGTCATGGAATCGCGGTCTCGCAGTGGCGCGAATCTATCTGCTATAGGCGGTGTTGCGATATCTATATACTACGCTAGTCAAATGTAAAGATACACTCATGACTTGATCGGTATTGACACTACTACCTTAAACTTGGAAAATAGTGAGAATTACGTAAAAACATAGTAGGATGTGAATTTTGAAAAATCCACAAATTGGTTTTTGAAGAATTGATTACGTAAATCTCTTGTACCTATTTTCACTCTTCTTTGACGTCATAATTATCTACAACAATGTCTGCTTTACAAATGAATGTGTCTTATGACATTTTGGAGTACAGTTCAAATTTTTTACTCACACACAAACAAACGTTTTATGCAATAGTGAGATCTAGCTCTTCAGTGCTGACATCATACATTACAGTGTTTATTACTGATTTCATCTTGAGTTTTTAACGAGCCTGCGTTTGCTTGCACTAAAGGTAATGAAAATTTGATCAAGCCGTAAAAATAACGATTCCCGGGAATATAACCGCGGTGGTTTATGAAAAATGCGGTTGGGTTTTCCTCGGTTTTCTCACCTTTTCATCCTCTCGGTTCATAAAAGGAAATGGAACGTAGCGAGATGGAGCAGACGATCGTAAGCAATAACGCGAGTTACAGGGCACGATGACAGAAGGAGAAAAAGAGTAGCAAGCTATTCGACCGGTTGCTGCGTAATACGGAGGGGGATGGAACGAGGAAATTAATTACCCTTCTAGCTCGGCCGTCGTTGAAAGTAGAAACTCGATCAAGCGAATATACAAGGTGTCCCGTTCTCGTGACCTCGGTTTACTTATCTTCATAACCAGAANTTGAAGCGCGGGGTATTTGAATAATCAGATTTTGTAAACAACTCACTATAAAAACAGTCATGGAATCGCGGTCTCGCAGTGGCGCGAATCTATCTGCTATAGGCGGTGTTGCGATATCTATATACTACGCTAGTCAAATGTAAAGATACACTCATGACTTGATCGGTATTGACACTACTACCTTAAACTTGGAAAATAGTGAGAATTACGTAAAAACATAGTAGGATGTGAATTTTGAAAAATCCACAAATTGGTTTTTGAAGAATTGATTACGTAAATCTCTTGTACCTATTTTCACTCTTCTTTGACGTCATAATTATCTACAACAATGTCTGCTTTACAAATGAATGTGTCTTATGACATTTTGGAGTACAGTTCAAATTTTTTACTCACACACAAACAAACGTTTTATGCAATAGTGAGATCTAGCTCTTCAGTGCTGACATCATACATTACAGTGTTTATTACTGATTTCATCTTGAGTTTTTAACGAGCCTGTGTTTGCTTGCACTAAAGGTGATGAAAATTTGATCAAGCCGTAAAAATAACGATTCCCGGGAATATAACCGCGGTGGTTTATGAAAAATGCGGTTGGGTTTTCCTCGGTTTTCTCACCTTTTCATCCTCTCGGTTCATAAAAGGAAATGGAACGTAGCGAGATGGAGCAGACGATCGTAAGCAATAACGCGAGTTACAGGGCACGATGACAGAAGGAGAAAAAGAGTAGCGAGCTATTCGACCGGTTGCTGCGTAATACGGAGGGGGATGGAACGAGGAAATTAATTACCCTTCTAGCTCGGCCGCCGTTGAAAGTAGAAACTCGATCAAGCGAATATACAAGGTGTCCCGTTCTCGTGACCTCGGTTTACTTATCTTCATAACCAGAAAAAATATGAGGCTACTCGAACCTCCGCCATTTCACTAAAATTATGTTCATAATAACTTCATCCCACGTTCATTTATGAAATTACACACGATTTCTCTTTTGTTTTCTTATACTATTTATGTAACAATGTCGTCATATAATATTCTTTAGATAAACTAGTATAATATATAAAATTCAGGGGTGTTTTTAAGACGATGTCAATACTGAATCAAAAGCTGTGTGTACCGGTAATAAAAATGTAAATTTTTATCAAAAACGATATATTTCAGCGGTCCAGGGACACAGGTTGTCGATATGAGGGTCATATATTTGGCAAGCGAGCCCATTTATTTCAATATCGGTATAACAAAGTCCATCGCGCAGAACGTTTGAGAGCCGGGCAATTCTCGTGCATCATTGGACGCGGTAGTATGAAGCCTGGCTTTCCGGGACGCAATTTCGGCGGCGAAAAAAAGGATCGGTCTACTCGGATCAGTTAATAAATCCGGCGGATAAACCATCGATTAAAGGCGGGGAGCAGCTTCCGCGCTCGATAACCGAAAAACGTGCAACGAAACTCTGTCCGATGGCCGTAACTCGTTTTACGACGGAAATTTTGCGAGTTACCGCCGGTGCGGCAGCCGGTCGCGAAATCACCTCCGATCGAGTTAACGCCGAATTGAATTCAGAAAACCTTCGATACCCGCCTTCTCCCGGCTAGAGGCTCCGCCCCGCGAATTTTAATCGAAGGACGTCGCGACGCGTGAAACAATTCGAAATTACTTCTGTCGGGGGAACCCATTCGGTAACGAGAGCTCGGATGTCAAAGGATTTTCTACGTCTGTTGGAACGTAGTAATGTAACGAGAAATTGGAAAAAGGGAACGTAGTCAACGTCAGAGCTGATGAGAGTCAGAGGTGTCAAAGAATGCTGAAAACGACGATTGGACGAATAGTTTCGCAGCATCCGGGCCAATCCACTTAGCTGTCCTAACCGTTCAAGCTCAACCTTTTCTGCTACCTTCCATGTACATGTACAATATGTGTATATCTAATCAAATACATATTTGTATATACAGTCACTCCCATAAATATTCGTACACATTTCGAAACGGTATACAATTTTTAGTATTAGATCAAAGAACTTTATCTTCTGTGGAATTTTAGAGAGCTTAATTTACTATAGAATGTCTAACAAAAAATTAAAAAAACTTGGTATTCATTGAAATCGCTAAGAAAAAAGAAAAGATCATGATGTTTAACTTTTTTGTTGGAGGCTCTAGCAAAAATTTCAAACATCCCGTTTGTAGATCTAAATGTGTTATATGAATGTGTAAAGTTTCATAAAAATTCATGAAACCGTAAAAGAGTTAGACATATCGAAACATGTAAAAATTCGCCAATTTATCCCAGTCGTAGATTGAAAATCGTGGAGAACTGCGATTTTTTTAATTTCTAATCGCTTATAGCGCAGAGCAATATTGATCGATTTTGATGAAACTTTGTACATGCATATAACTTACTTAGATCTGCAAACGAGACACTTCCAATTTTTATTACAGACCCTAATAAAAAAGTTAAAAACCATGTCCTTTACTATTTTCCTCGCGATTTCAATGAATACCAAGTTATTTTAATTTTTTGTTAGACATTCTATAGTAAATTAAGCTCTCTAAAATTCCACAGAAGATAAAGTTCTTTAGTCTAATACTAAAAATTGTATACCGTTTCGAAATGTGTACGAATATTTATGGGAGTGACTGTATATATATGTTTCACTGGAATACATAGTATATATTTATGTACGTAAATACGTATTTGACTTTATTTGAGCAATTTATTCCGGTGAAACAGACGAAAATTATACATGGTATAGGAAACAGGCAACTGTGTCACCCTTTTCCGTGATTAATTGGCGCCCTTAGTTTCTTCTCGTTCTGCTAATCCTATCACCTTGTGTGATATACAGCCGTGACCCAACAAAGACGTATTATTACTGCGGCATAATAGCAAGCTCGCGGGTGCAGTTGTTAGAGCGTCCCCGGCGAAACAATGCTTTCAGACGACAGCGCCACGTCTCACATACTGATTTAACGTCTGAGCAATCAAAAGTTTATACATATAATTACAATTGCTAAAGTGACATAGAAAGGACTATGAATAGGCTGCCAATTCTTATGCAGAATAAAACTTTTATGGTAACCAGTTGTATAAATCCACTGCAGATTTCTTTTATAATTGTAAATTTACTTTACGTATTTTATCTATTATTATAAATTTCTTTTCATCATAATTCTTTCATAAATGCGGAAATTCTATAGTTATCTTTGTAAATTCCATTGGTATACAGCAAAAAAATGATTTAAAAGAATGACAAGAGTTTTATGTTGCATAAAAATCGGTAGTTTGATCACCACCATTGTTCAAGCTCGATCGAGAAATATTGTATAAATCTTTCGTTTGTAGTGTATGAAATATTCAGACGCGGCGACAATAATCATTGTCCGTCCAATTGGTATATTTCACGATTTGCTGGTAGGCAAAAAGAGTGGCGTGAATAACAATGTTTCACCGGTGGAAAACGTAAGTAACGACCCATCCTCAGGCTCGTAACCGATATAAATGAACCGATTGCGCCATACGCGTTCGCACCCCTCGCAAGCAAATCAAGAAATCGAATGAAGATGTATGTACGCCGAGACTAGGAAGACCTGGTTTCACGGTTCAGTTTACCTTTCAGAGCGTTTGTTAGAGTTTGCCTTTCCACTTTTATCCAGGCGACCTGATTTCCCGCTACAAGAAAAATTGGTTTGCGTCTTCACCCTATGCTTTATTTGGTCCAAGCTTTTATTTACAAGGGTGCTGCAATACGCCACACTATTTTGCTCTCCGCCTCTGTTAATCTTGATTATCCTTTTATATCTCTGGAAATCAGTCTTGTCTAAAATAACGTCAACCATTAAGAAAGCGACCCCGATCTTATTAAAATATGAAAATGCGTCAATTCTTTCTGTTCCATTAAATACAATGTGGAGTACGACTGGTTTGTTCTTAGATTTTTGCTTTTTTATCTTAACTTTCTACTTTGTTATCTTATTTCCTGTTTCTTAGTTTCCGCGCTAGTTTTCGCGACCTCGCGTGATCTGCTCCTAACAATTTTAGTTTTCTTTTCATTTTCTTTGCTGTTAATATTTCTTTCGTCCAGACCCGGTTAGTTTCTGCCGTCAAGGGCCTGAGTACCCTATTCACTTTTTATTACTCTTTTCCGCTGTCTTCGAAGCTTCCTATGCACTTTCGTTTTCCCTTTCTTACGTCGATTCCCTTTTCCTTTTCTACGTCTATTCTTTTTCTTCTTTGCCTCCCTCGTGCAGTTGACTCCACATGTTTTTGCGTCAGTCTTGACCGAATAGAACCAGTAGGCACATCTGACTAACCAGTAAAATTTATGTTAGAACACCATTCTTATGCTAACCATAACTTACAACAAAATTCGTTTGAAATACGTTTTAAATGATATTGCACAATTTTATTAATTCACCCTTTATAAAATGTTCTGACAAATCGTCGTTATTTATTTAAAAATAATTTTCGAGAGATATCGCCCCCACAAAAAATTCGATAAAACTCAAAACAAAAATGTGACAAAATCGTGAGTTATCACGCGGTGGTCGTATTTCATACATCCGGTGAGAACTAAATATTGGTGGAGATCACGTGTAAATAATGTTTCGCGTAAAAATACGCGCAGACAAACGTAATAGTCAGGTGTATAGTCGGCCTGGCGGAGGTTAGATCGATAGCTCGTCGTGATGGGTGGATGCGTTAAATCGGGTAGTCGCAAGAGGAGTAAAACTTCGTGACGTCGTCGCGTCGTCGTGACGTCGCGGCGACGACGCTGCGTGACAGCGATCCGCGCGTAAACAGCCTTCGGCGAAATTAGTTTTTTTTCTCGTAATTATCTGTCCGTCGGAAATTGAACCGAACGAACGTCTTGTGTTTTATCAATCATGACGTTTGCTTGTGTTTCATTAAAGGTACACGTATACGTTTTGTCTTGATTTGCTTTTTTATCGTTATTGTTATTATCGAGTTTTTAAAGTTTGCATCAATTATAGGAGTTATCTGAAACTACTCTAATTAAACATGAATTCACGAATGTAATTATTTCTCTAAAGTAATTACTGATAATGAACCGCCTCCTATCATTTTGCAATTTAATGACGTGCGATCATTATCTCGAATTCGTATCTGAGAATGGAACCATCCAGACAGAATTTCAAGTCCAGAGTTATTTAAAAAAATCTTATTGTATTTCGAGATAATAGGTTTGTAGGTTCGTAATTAGAATCTGGAGACGTCAGTATACTCAGAATCAGAGCATAGAATAAATTCTCTTTCATTGTATGCTCCAATCTTGCTTATATAATCAACTCGTTAGAGTATGAGGAATGGAATATAATAGAAAAGACTACAGTTTCTCAATCTGAGTTTATCGGTTTGCTTGAGCGGAATTAATAGAAATTACATAAAGATATGAAATGACGTAAATCAGTAAGAAGCTTCGAACGCAATTAGAACGCAATACTCTGGAATTTTAATAAGAACGTGGTTTCAAGTGGTTGGATGGAGCAATAAAGTTGGAGATCGGTTCAATATTTTCATCGCGTAATTTTTTTTTTCTGCCGCGAGAGAGGAAGAATCCGAGTTCAACGAATTTCAGCGGGTCGTAAATCTTTCGGGGTGGCACAGATTCCGTTAGAATCGAGCACATCCGTCGGCGACATCGATAATCGTATCGATTCCGCGATTACTACTGTCTCGGTCCCTCGGTCAAACGCTTCTGTCTTATGGCAGTGCTCCAAAAAAGGGAAACGTACAGTTGTTTTCGATTCCCCGCCTGATACGCGGCCAAGAATGAAATCTAACGACCGACCATTGTTCGGCCGTTGTTCCCCGCTATTTTCTCTTCCCGTCTCATCGAAAAAGTAACCGTACCAAAGGATAAGTACTTGTTGTCCACGTTAAAATGAAAATGAATGTTCCATTTAATGACTGATATAGTAATTGATTCAATGGTTTCACGCACAATAATGAATATAATAATCGCCATAGTGTATAATTTAGTGATAATACGAGGCTATTAATTATAATATTTCATTTATAACACAATTCAAAACATAATGAATATTTCACGTTTAATCATTCCGATTACAATAACATGGCAGGTATCCTAACACATTGTCAAGAATAACAATTACCACAATATGATTTTCATTCACATAGATAGGTAACAATTGCATTAGCTAGAATGACAAGCTCTTTTGCGGATCGTTTTGGCCAATCTGATTATTCCGGATAATCCGGGATCGGACAATTACGTCAATCTCGGTCGTTTGTACTTATTAAATTTCCAAACTACACAGGCTTAGCAATTTTCGTCCTCGAGCACCTCCATTCTGGCCGCGCTTTTTTTCGCCACTTTCACCGATTGTTTCCCCGAAACGAGTGCACTAGAAGTCCCGGAACGGCCGGAAGAATTTCCATGGAATTGTTTAATTAATTTGCTTGAAAGGGTTTCGCCGTAAATGGACGAAAAAGTTGGCCGCGATTTCGCGAGAACCCGCAGCTTTCATCCGGTGAAATAGCGGACGGGAGAGGAACGTATTACGTGGTTTATCATAAATATAATGTAAAGCCTTATCGTGAACGGATCGTTTTGAACGCGATAAGCGGATCCTTTTAACTCGCGTCTGCTATAAGGATCGCTATCATTCTTCTTGCTGGAAAAGCAATACCCCGGCCGTTCCATCATCGTGTAAACGCGAAGTTACGATGGTGTAACGTGAAAGTTCACTGTGATCGTTAATGCACGCGCACAGAGTTGCGCTTTGGCGCGGCGATAGATAGGAATTTCCACAAATTGGGTGATCAATGATGAAACTAAGTTCCGCGCACGCAACCTTTCTCATTTCCCCAAGTTTAATTGAATTCTTTCTAATTCCCATTTTTGTTTTTATCGCATCGTCTTGTTGAGTGAACATCAAACGTGTCTAATTTACTTTTTTATCCCCGGCTTATAGCCAGTTTGGCGAATACAAAGTTTTTAAATCGTCTCTTTCGAATTTCCTCGTGAAAACCAGCGGGCTTCCTGTACTTTACGGCCTCAACTTGGCCAGTTGTTGGAACTTTTTTTCCTCCTTGGAATTAAAGCGCCCGCGGGACCGCTCCCGAGGAACGTTGCTGAACGAGAATTAGAATTTTCAGATTGTCTCTCTTAGAGAGTTGCGTGAAATTAAAGACTCTGAATTTAAGAAACGAAGCGTTCTCGCGTCCTCGTTATTTCATTGTCATTTCCCAAATGAATGAGAGATCTAGATATAAAGTTTCATTCTCAGCCTACGCTCTTCATTTTGTACAATTTATATGATTTTCGAAATTGTTCAATCGTTGCGGAAATGATAAAACATGATGATTTTGCAGTTGCTAGCGACCGCAATTAATTACAGTACATAATATAAAATATAAATTACAGATAAATCCAGAAGGATAAACTATGANGAATTTCCTCGTGAAAACCAGCGGGCTTCCTGTACTTTACGGCCTCAACTTGGCCAGTTGTTGGAACTTTTTTTCCTCCTTGGAATTAAAGCGCCCGCGGGACCGCTCCCGAGGAACGTTGCTGAACGAGAATTAGAATTTTCAGATTGTCTCTCTTAGAGGGTTGCGTGAAATTAAAGACTCTGAATTTAAGGAACGAAGCGTTCTCGCGTCCTTCTCGTTATTTCATTGTCATTTCCCAAATGAATGAGAGATCTAGATATAAAGTTTCATTCTCAGCCTACGCTCTTCAATTTGTACAATTTATATGATTTTCGAAATTGTTCAATCGTTGCGGAAATGATAAAACATTTATTTTGCAGTTGCTAGCGACCGCAATTAATTACAATACATAATATAAAATATAAATTACAGATAAATCCAGAGGGATAAACTATGTTATGTAGTTAATCTGCAATTTGAGAAACTGTCAGATCTGCTGGTTTCTCGGAAATGAATTGAAAGCAGAATGCAATCTTCCCGATGTCTCTTGTTCGTCTATTGTTTTGATAAATATTTGCTCAAGAGTATGTACCGAACATTTCTGGAAGTGAAGTTCTGCGTTAGACCCGGATCAGGGTAGATCCGTTCTGAGAGGCAGCTCCGAGAATCCGTCCCCGGGGACTGACAGGAAACTTTGCTACCGATCGCAAGTATAACTCAGTATTATAACGTTATCAGATCAGAGCATCTGCCGGGATCGAGTGGTTCTGTAAATGCGAGGCACGCGTCGTTGCAACCCGGAACACGTCGCGAAAAAACTTGGGATCGATCCGAGCCGGTCGGTGCGTGACTTCCTCAACTTTCCCCCCGTTTCGCCTCGGAACGACCGACTGACCGTCAGGGATGACACAGAGGAGCGGCGATGATCTCTCGGAGGGGTGAAAGTTTTCGAAATGGTCGGCTCCTGAAAAATTTCATCAATAGCCACCTTTTATGAGCGTGCTCGTAAAACGTTCGGATGCCAAGGGGGTAGGTAATTCACGGGCCGAAGCGCTTTTCAAGTTTTGCGAAAGCTCCCGTCTTCGGGGTAGGAACATTTTTTTCTCCGGGTCTATAAAATCTCGAAACGGAGTTTTGTGGGTCCGTAAAGATATGAATGATATAGATAATACGACGTTGAATAAAAATAACTCTCAGAGTTTCTGCGGAACGATGCTTATTTTTCTGCTTTATAATACCTTTGATCAACTCGAGTAAACTCTATGTCTACCTTCGCGAAACATTGGTCAAAGTCGATTTTACGCCCTCGGGTTACGCTTTGATATCAAAGTATGTTTCTTTGTTGGGAGTCCCTCTTAAAAATATGAAAAACACGTCGAGCCCTTTTTTATAGACAGTTCTCTAATAAACGCTGACATTAAGAAAGATCAACCAGTTTCAAGAAAAATTACCATGATCTTATGCCCCCAAGTTAAGCTTTGATATCGAAGAATCTTTTAATTGAAAAAGCCGAGACTCCTGATTAGCCCTCCCTTCTAACGAACATATTGACGTTAAGAAAGACGATCAACCAACTTAAATAAAACTGATGCCGATGATGGAAGGCGCATAAATAAAATTCTTATCGGTATTTTACCAGCGCTCCTTCCAAGAGGTGTATCGAATCGATTCGAGATTTCTCATCGGCGGCGGCTGCTGTCGAGAGCAGAGTGCTCTTTCCCAGCGGAATTTATGCGCGACAGCTTAGGGTCGTCGTAAACACGCGACGAAACGACGAATCTCGGTCGAGGGACGATTTGTCGGGGTGAAACAACTTCTCGAAACGCGACACGATTCTCTCGGCACAATGCCGAAAAGATGATAGGAAACGCGTTTTCCAGATTTCTGATAAATCGTCTACAGATAATCTGTGTATCGGTTTAATACCCCCACGTTTCATATCGAATTATTATCTCGAGGGATCGGAGGGAACGTTCGATTTCAAAGTACACCACAAAATACATTGTTCGATTGAGTAACGAAATTTCCATTTCAATTCGAAATTCTTTTATAGTCCAGTAACAGATAAATCGATTCTGATATTTCACAAGAGCTCGACGCGGGGTTCGCGCGCTTCTATTAAATTTTAACAAAGAGGATGCACCCGTCTGGAGGGAACATTCAACGAGTAAGAAATTTNTAGGATAGCAATTTCATCTCATTTCATATTCAAATCCACGGCGCAGGATGTTCCTATTGTATAATTAAATGGATATCAAAATCNTCGCGCGCTTCTATTAAATTTTAACAAAGAGGATGCACCCGTCTGGAGGGAACATTCAACGAGTAAGAAATTTTTCAAAGGCACAGCCGTACGCTCGAAAGCATTCTCTCAAGTACTGTTCTTGGGAAGAGGTAAAAGAAAAAAGGCGCTCGTTCGAAATGCAACGCCTTAAAGGCGTGCATCGCGTGCTCTCCGGCATTCCCGGTCCGACTCCGTGTTCGTTTCGCCGGGGAAAACCTCCAGTGAAATTTTCATGAGACTTTACTTACTTGCCCGTTACGTCGCGGAGCGATAACGATGCGAATCGAAACACGAACAGGATTTCCGAGTGAAAAATCGAAATCCGCTGGCAGGAAGCATGCTCTTTTCTTATTTGCGGATATATCTGATCCCTATCCGCCGTTTTCGTAGTAGCAATCTTATTGTTATATAAAGAGCAAGCGTTGCTTTGTGTTGCCAAAAACCTCATAAATATTTATAACGAAATTTGGGCAATTTTCTTAATGCGTATTTATGAAACAAATTATATTATGAATAATTAATGGCATCGCAAAACAGGTTGTTCGCGGACTCTTTGTTTAAGGTAGTTCTATAGGTTCGACGATTAACGACAAGAACGGGATGAAATTTTACACAGTAGTAGATTAGTATAAAGAAAAGGTGCATTGTTTAGTAAGAATTTTGTGGTGGTATTGAGAGTGTGTGATAACGAGATAAAGAAGGGCCTTGGTCAACCGTTCGGACGNGAAATTTTACACAGTAGTAGATTAGTATAAAGAAAAGGTGCATTGTTTAGTAAGAATTTTGTGGTGGTATTGAGAGTGTGTGATAACGAGATAAAGAAGGGCCTTGGTCAACCGTTCGGACGTTTGGTTGTCCACACACGGACGTTTTTGATTTGTCCACGCACGGACGTTTCTGTATTGTTCAATAAAGTTTGACGTGGCTTGCTTCGGCTTTTCCTCCTATTCCAATGAGGTTTTTATGCCGAAGCAAGTTCTTCCTTCCACCGGGAAAATTGTGTGTTGTCTTTAATTTATTTCTGATCGTTCGTTCATACGAATTCTCCTTCGTTAAGTTATCATATCATATTATCTTTCTATTTAAATGCTGAAGTGGTCAACACAGGTTTTTACCTTCTTATCAATATTTCTTTAATAGGATGAGGTAGTCAAGAGATTTTTGTTCCAAAATGTTAGCTAATCAATTTGTGGGTTTTCAAGTTTCACATCGTATTAGGTTGGATCGTATTCTTAAATACTTATGAATATTTTGTAAGTTTCACAGCAATAAAATCCTTATACGTTGTTACTATCAGGTATATCGTTCTTTATTTATTTGGCAGTATAGGATAGCAATTTCATTTCATTTCATATTCAAATCCACGGCGCAGGATGCTCCTATTGTATAATTAAATGGATATCAAAATTTCCATTTTATTTCCACAACCATGAAATGTTAGTATTAGCTACGTCGTATTTTATTCATTTATCAGTGTAGGATGGTAATTTTATCTCATTGTACATTCGAATCCACGGATCGAGTTTGCTTGTATTGTATAATTAAATGGATATCAAAATTTCTATTTTATTTTCACAAATAGAAAGCACATTTATGTTTTGCCATTAGATACAGTATCCGTTATTTATTTGTCAGCCAGCGGAAAGCGATTTTATCTTAGCGCACATTAGATTATTTTTAGTTTATCCGAGAAACGAGCAGCGTACAATGGAAACCAGAGGAATCGACTGTGTTTGTTTCCAAAGCTTCTGAAATAACAATTGCATAACACGGTAACAGTTGAGATGCGATACCCGTTTGTTTAAACATCGAAATTGGAAATCCCGCGTTAGCAGAGAGAGAAAGAGTTGAGCTCGGGCCTGGATGAAAAACGTCTGGACCCGGAAATCTGTATTGCTCGCGAGCG
This sequence comes from Ceratina japonica, assembly GCA_019453355.1. Lineage (NCBI taxonomy): Eukaryota > Metazoa > Arthropoda > Insecta > Hymenoptera > Apidae > Ceratina > Ceratina japonica. Next base: position 32,784 of record SMSR01015327.1, on the reverse strand, counting down.
GAAATATCCGGGGTGAAGCGCGTGAAGGGGAGAAAGGCAACAATCGGTACTATACGCGCATTGTAGCATGAAAAATTGTCAATTCGCTGGCGGAGAATTGTTCAAGGGTATTCAGCAAGAGGATTCGGACGATCCTGCAATGGTCGGCGTACTGTGATAGTCCCGTTTTTGTTGTTCCGCCGCTGTTTGTCCGATTGTTGCGTTCGTGTTCTCGCATGGAGATGCCGAAGCACGATTTACGAGCACCGGATAAATACATACGCGTGTCGAGACCGTAACATGGTAACGTGAGTGATGAGTTTTGAAAAATGAATATGGAATTTCTACGGAAATAGATTTTTCATTCAACTGTCGTTGGGTCTGTCTGATCAGGATTAAAATCATGATTCATACAAAACGATTTCACATCGACGAAGGTAGTTATAAGTTTCGGGGAAACTACAGTGACTTCCATTAATATTCGGACACATTTTGAAACGGTATAAGATTTTTAGTATTGGATTGAAGAACTTTATCTTCTGTGGAATTTTAGAGAGCTTCATTTACTATAGAATGTGTAACAAAAAATTAAAAAAACTTGGTGTTCATTGAAATCGCTTGGAAAATAGTAAAGGACATGGTTTTTAATTTTTTTATTAGGATCTGTAATAAAAATTGGAAGTGTCTCGTTTGCAGATCTAAGTAAGTACAAAGTTTCATAAAAATCGATCAATATTGCTATGCGCTATAAGCGATTAGAAATTGAAAAAATCGCAGTTCTCCACGATTTTCAATCTACGATTGGGATAAATTGGCGAATTTTTACATGTTTCGATATGTCTAACTCTTTTATGGTTTCATGGATTTTTATAAAACTTTATACATTCATATAACACTTTTAGATCTACAAACTGGATGTTTCAAATTTTTGTTAGAGCCTCTAACAAAACAGTTTAACATCATGATCTTTTCTTTTTTCTTCGAGATTTTGACGAATAGTAATTTATTTTAATTGTTTGTTATACATTACATAGTAAACTAAGCCTTTTAAAAACCAACAAAAATTAAGTTAGTTGGCTCCATATTAAAGAACTTATTCCGTTTTGAAGTGTGTCCGAATATTAATGTGAGTCACTGTACATAATTATCAATTCTGTTTTTCATGTTATGAAAAATGGTTTCGATTTTTTGTTACAGGATATTCCTCATTCCATTTGAATCATGCGACGAAGCTTTTTCATAAAAACGATAAAAAACAATTATCGATAATTATGGTCGTTAATGAAGAGATCAAATGCTGGGACAAACAGATAAATCGTTGCTTCGGAAAGCAAACAATGTTAGCAATCGGTTTTCGAGTAGAGGTGTCTCGTTGATCGAATTTGATTGAAAATCGAAGGAATAAAGAAGGTATAAAGTGGACGGTTCCCGTGCTCGAGGTTCCCGGCATTGTCTCGTAGATTACAATCTCATTCTCAAGATTCCTCGAGTATCTCGAATCGTTTCGTGCCTCTTACCGCGACGACTCGCTTCTGATAAACCGGCACAGGACCTGGACAGGGNCCATTAATATTCGGACACATTTTGAAACGGTATAAGATTTTTAGTATTGGATTGAAGAACTTTATCTTCTGTGGAATTTTAGAGAGCTTCATTTACTATAGAATGTGTAACAAAAAATTAAAAAAACTTGGTGTTCATTGAAATCGCTTGGAAAATAGTAAAGGACATGGTTTTTAATTTTTTTATTAGGATCTGTAATAAAAATTGGAAGTGTCTCGTTTGCAGATCTAAGTAAGTACAAAGTTTCATAAAAATCGATCAATATTGCTATGCGCTATAAGCGATTAGAAATTGAAAAAATCGCAGTTCTCCACGATTTTCAATCTACGATTGGGATAAATTGGCGAATTTTTACATGTTTCGATATGTCTAACTCTTTTATGGTTTCATGGATTTTTATAAAACTTTATACATTCATATAACACTTTTAGATCTACAAACTGGATGTTTCAAATTTTTGTTAGAGCCTCTAACAAAACAGTTTAACATCATGATCTTTTCTTTTTTCTTCGAGATTTTGACGAATAGTAATTTATTTTAATTGTTTGTTATACATTACATAGTAAACTAAGCCTTTTAAAAACCAACAAAAATTAAGTTAGTTGGCTCCATATTAAAGAACTTATTCCGTTTTGAAGTGTGTCCGGATATTAATGGGAGTCACTGTACCTAATTATCAATTCTGTTTTTTATGTTATGAAAAATGGTTTCGGTTTTTTGTTACAGGATATTCCTCATTCAAAACCATTTGAATTATGCATCGAAGCTTTTTCATAAAAACTATAATAAACAATTATCGATAATTATGGTCGTTAATGAAGAGATCAAATGCTGGGACAAACAGATAAATCGTTGCTTTGGAAAGCAAACAATGTTAGCAATCGGTTTTCGAGTAGAGGTGTCTCGTTGATCGAATTTGATTGAAAATCGAAGAAATAAAGAAGGTATAAAGTGGACGGTTCCCGTGCTCGAGGTTCCCGGCATTGTCTCGTAGATTACAATCCCATTCTCAGGATTCCTCGAGTATCTCGAATCGTTTCGTGCATTTTACCGCGACGACTCGCTTCTGATAAACCGGCACAATGGACAGGTTCCGAGATCCTTTTAAATCTTTCCATCGCCGTTGGTTCGCAACCACGGGCGACCCCGTGCAATGAAACTTTCCACGAATCAGTTTAATCGTTCGGCAACTCCACGCACACGCACTCGCTCCCGCGCACGGTCGATCGATGAATGCGACCAAACGAATCATGGATGAATAATTTTACGGATACGCGAGTATGTTATGTAGATTGCTTGCAAATTGCGCAATTATTTTTGCCCCGAGCTCGCTACCGGCTCACTGTTAATGTTTACCTAGTTTGCGAACAACACCGCGAGTTATTTGATTATCAAAACGTTGCGATAGGTACGGCATTTTATGTAGGACAAAGAATTCGTGACATAAGCTTAGATAATTAAATTCAGGTACTTCGTTTTATACTTTAGAGACAACAATATTTATTTCATGTTTCATATTTTTTATGTCGTTGGATATTACATTCATTTCTTTATTTCACTTGTTTTTTATTTTATAAATACAGTACGGGTATCAATTAATTTCTTCTGATCATTTTAAAATGGGGTAACGCGTCAAGTTTAGCATAATTAAGAAATTGTAACTGAGAAAGGATGGCGTGTAATTAAATCGGAAAAAGGCGACGTCTAACGAACAAAACTCCGGCTAATCACCAGGCATCGTAAAAGCGAGGAGACCGCGTCGGAAATAAATCTTACTGAGAATCAATACGTCTGCGACGACGGTGTCGGGAATTTCCCCTTTGCACCCAAGTTTCCGCCTCGCCTCGATTGTCAGTCGCCTTCGACGAACGGTGGAAATGAAACTTTTGATCGGCAGTTCATTAATGAAGTACATTCATTGTTCGCCAAGTGCATTTGCGTATCTCGCATTTGAAACTTCTTGGAAATCACACCTTCCGTCATAAAGCTTAGGGCACTTCCAAGGATTTAATAAACCTGGCTAATTAGCAACCGTTAGAGGCTACTTCAGTTAAGAGATCCTATTAAATCACTAAGGCATAATAATTTAATATAATTCATATAATATTTTATTTACTATTTATTTAAATACTATTACATTTTCGGAATGCAGGGAGAATGACATTGGCACACGTGCCTTGCATATTGTAACGTAACATCGTAATATGTGCTGCTTCTTATTGTTGCATATTGTATACTTTTTTTATTCTTACATATTGTATACTTTTGATAAAGTAATGTAATCTATAAAAGCGCTTAGCAAAATCTGTCGTATCGATCTACTTGACATTTTGTGGATAGTTCGCTACCATGATGCATGTAGGTGCTTACTTACGAGAGGATTTTTCAAAGCTCCATCGCTAAAGGTCAGAATGGGGTAAAATTTGTTTCGCTTGTATTGCAACAACTTCTAAACCTGATAAAGTTCCTGCTTTAGATGCCGAAATGTTATTTTATAAAAGTATTAAAAACCGATTTCTGGATTTTCCGAAATTTCACTCTAGNTTGTTGCATATTGTATACTTTTTTTATTCTTACATATTGTATACTTTTGACAAAGTAATGTAATCTATAAAAGCACTTAGCAAAATCTATCGTATCGATCTACTTGACATTTTATGGATAGTTCGCTACCATGATGCATGTAGGTGCTTACTACGAGAGGATTTTTCAAAGTTCCATCGCTAAAGGTCAGAATGGGGTAAAATGTGTTTCGCTTGTATTGCAACAACTCCTAAACCTGATAAAGTTCCTTGCTTCAGATGCCGAAACGTTATTTTATAAAAGTATTAAAAACCGATTTCTGGATTTTCCGAAATTTCACTCTAGAGGATGAAATTGTATTTTTACGAATTTTCTTATTTTTCTTCTCGCGTGAACGGTTTTACGTAGCTTGCTCCAGAACGAGTTCAGCAAACGGGTTAAGAGTCTTAGCACCTGCGGAGAAAAATCTACAAATGTAGTTTGCAAATAGATACTTCAGTAAAAACTGAATTCCATCATTTTCCATCAAGTATTGCGAGAGAGAACACTCTAAAGAAAATAAATCATAAAGAAATTCAATGAAATTATATTTCAAATGAACGAATAATATTCATTAAAATACTGCAAGCTTTAATTTGTCCATTCATGCTTTTAGAACACTTCATTCTGTTATACAATGTGTCCAAGGAATGAAAGGGGGTATTACGTACGTCGGGAAATGATGATAGCTGCGCAGTTCCTTTGATCACATTTATCCAAACATCGTTATGTTTAGGTCACAGAAAATCTAGGTATGTTAAAGCCGGGCTAAACGTGGCTTAGGTGTCTCGTTGAATTTATCCTCCTCCTCCTCCTCCTCCTCCACCACGCTTTAGCGGTCGACGTATATTCCAATTCTGACCACTGTGACCATTTCAGGTCTGTTTCATTTTTCATCGACCGTGTCGCCGCTACAAAGCACGGTAGCTGATATCAAACAGGATCGTTCCATTGTTTGCCCTCTCTATTTGAACTCGCGAATTAATCATCAAAATCATTGTCCCTGGCCCATTGTCGCGTCCCACTGCTTCAGATATAAAAACTTTGAATAAGTCCCCTGATAATTCACAACCGCGTACCCACGTTCGACGTTCGCAAATGTTTGCCCAGAATTAATCACCGTTATTTAACAGTCAGTGAAAAATTATTTCCTCGCGTCGTGAAATAAATACGGAATTTAGAACCTTAAAGAGACTTTCAGAGGAACGATACGTTTCATTTAAGATCTTCTTTTTCTGAATCTGCTCTGAAACGTTCGCACGTATCTGGAATCGTTCTTGCGCGAGATAGCGAGCTTTTTATTGACTTGGTAATTATCTGGGTCGGGAATACTGTCATGCTGGCGTACCCGTGTATAATAGGATGATTAATCGGCGAGGATGACTCGGCTACTCTGATATACCGGAAACGACGCCAGCGATAACGGGCAGAATCGACGTTGATACCGTGCTCTGTTAACCGACAAAGCGCCGCTTTGACTGAATCCGGAGGTTCGCGGTTGTTCGAATCCTTTGTGCCCCGCGCCGATTCACGGCAATAATCGACCGCGGAACGACAGTGTTTAATGCTATTGTAATTACAGACGCGCGTCGTATAATCTTCTTAGAATTATTACTCGAGGAGCCGCGATTTCATTCGCGCGAGGGGCTTCCGTCGGCAGATTTAACGCCGACTGGAATTTTTGTTAATTAATCATCTACACGGAATCCCAATCAATTTAATCTCGTCGATCGTTATTCGAACCGCCCGTTTAATTAATTCGGACGATTCGTCGGATTTTTCAGTTTTAGCTTCTGGCCTATTAAACGTGCGCCGGACTAATTAAGGACCGATCTCCACTGCCTCCGCGACCTCGCATACTTGCCACGAAANTTCACGGCAATAATCGACCGCGGAACGACAGTGTTTAATGCTATTGTAATTACAGACGCGCGTCGTATAATCTTCTTAGAATTATTACTCGAGGAGCCGCGATTTCATTCGCGCGAGGGGCTTCCGTCGGCAGATTTAACGCCGATTGGAATTTTTGTTAATTAATCATCTACGCGGAATCCCAATCAATTTAATCTCGTCGATCGTTATTCGAACCGCGCGTTTAATTAATTCGGACGATTCGTCGGATTTTTCAGTTTTAGCTTCTGGTCTATTAAACATGCGCCGGACTAATTAAGGACCGATCTCCACTGTCTCCGCGACCTCGCATACTTGCCACGAAATTTATCACTCAGCTTTTAATGCCTGGTGACCTTGTCTCCGTGAAATACTGATATCAAAGTTTCAAATTCAGATAAAGCTTTCGAAACAGACTGAAATATTAATCAAAAGAGTTTCCAGTTTGTGGATTTCCAACCCTGTCCTGCGCGGCGAATTTGTACTCTGACGCCGTTCCACCCGTGGGTTTTTCAGGAAATTTTCGATTCGAGATAGCTGGATTTTCATTCCCTCTCCCATTATTACGATTTTCGATAAGAGCATTAGAGGCTTTCAATATCCAATAATTCTAGATCCGAACAGGTGTTTTCTATCTTCACTGAGATTACTATAAAGGTGAACTAGTTCCGAGCTTACGTGCTCCGCTTCCCGAAACTTTATAATTTAAATTCTATTGGCATCTGAATTTGAGGAATTAAACTCGAATTTACAAGTTTCTAACAATATGCCGTGCGTCTCAGCCAGAGGAAGCTACCTAAATATCTATTCTGTCTTTATGTTATGATAAAGTTTCGTAGCACGATATCATCGCGTTATATAAGAAAGTTACTGCCGTTTCTAAGATTTTTGCTAACGTACAGCTTTCATTTTATGAAAGAGCGCTTTCATTTTATGTAATAAGAAGATTAAATTCTACGTTTCACGGAAATTATTTAAAGGTACTTAATATTCTGATATGCTAACTTATGCAACCTTTAGTACGAGAAGATGCGNTGCGCCGGACTAATTAAGGACCGATCTCCACTGTCTCCGCGACCTCGCATACTTGCCACGAAATTTATCACTCAGCTTTTAATGCCTGGTGACCTTGTCTCCGTGAAATACTGATATCAAAGTTTCAAATTCAGATAAAGCTTTCGAAACAGACTGAAATATTAATCAAAAGAGTTTCCAGTTTGTGGATTTCCAACCCTGTCCTGCGCGGCGAATTTGTACTCTGACGCCGTTCCACCCGTGGGTTTTTCAGGAAATTTTCGATTCGAGATAGCTGGATTTTCATTCCCTCTCCCATTATTACGATTTTCGATAAGAGCATTAGAGGCTTTCAATATCCAATAATTCTATATCCGAACAGGTGTTTTCTATCTTCAATGAGATTACTATAAAGGTGAACAAGTTCCGAGCTTACGTGCTCCGCTTCCCGAAACTTTATAATTTAAATTCTACTGGCATCTGAATTTGAGGAATTAAACTCGAATTTACAAGTTTCTAACAATATGCCGTGCGTCTCAGCCAGAGGAAGCTACCTAAATATCTATTCTGTCTTTATGTTATGATAAAGTTTCGTAGCACGATATCATCGCGTTATATAAGAAAGTTACTGCCGTTTCTAAGATTTTTGCTAACGTACAGCTTTCATTTTATGAAAGAGCGCTTTCATTTTATGTAATAAGAAGATTAAATTCTACGTTTCACGGAAATTATTTAAAGGTACTTAATATTCTGATATGCTAACTTATGCAACCTTTAGTACGAGAAGATGCGAAATTCTTGTTTGAAAGGGGATCGAAATCTCGTTAGGGGCGGGTAACTGAAGACCGAGCCGTCTCGAAGCCACGAAAATATCGGCCTGGATGAATATTAAAAAATATCAACGGTGCTTCACCAACATCGGGGAACATCTTTCGCGGTGGCTGTGAAACGAAACTCGAGGAATTCCTAACCGCAGCCTCGAACTTTCGAAACTCGATTACACGCCGCACGCCTCCCTTTTTCCCCCCCGTTATTCGCGGGCGCGTCCGTGCAAAACGGATTTTTAAATAAAGAGAAGTCGACGATAAGCCCGGCGTTGTAATAGAATATAATTGAGGAGAGCCGGTTCGTGACTCGAATGAAATGGAAATGTAATCGTTTCCACGTGAGCCGAATCGAAGTACGAGCGTTGATTTTCAATTTCTGGAAACGCTCTTATTTATTCAGAAACGAATACCCAGGTGTTACAAATGTTCCCGATGCATGACGTGCAACCAGTAAGCTGGCCCGAAGTTAATTAATTTCGATCCGCCCGCACGTTCCTTGAACGCCCGGCTTAATCCGAGCCCGTCGCAATGAAAAACATTGTCAAGTCTCCTGTTCGCTTAAATAAAAGAGAGGAATCCCACGCCGTGCAACGCTGCCTATCTCTCCCCTATCGAAACTTCCTTTTCTCATCGTTCAACTTCGACTTTTATTGCATTCCAAAAGTCAAGAACCGGGGGAAGAATGCATTTGAAGTCGAGGTTACGCAAGACCGATGATCCGAGCGAACCGGATATTTTTGTGCACGCACGCCGCCCCTCCGAGCCGCGAATAGAACAAGAGCTCGTGATCCTTCCGGGGAACTAGTTCACCGAAGTCGTTAAGCGCAACTTCGAGGGCCATCGATGTATCATCGGAAACGACCACCGCGTCACTTGTTCCCCCGAAGCCCCCTCCGACCCCGGACGCCGATGCACCTCGTTCTCTCCCCATACGAGAAAACTTTTTCCATCGTCCCCCGTCACCGGAAATGTCTAGTCAAAAGTCGCTGAATCGCCTGTTTTCGGTTTCCTGGTCACACTGCGAAAAGGTCGATGAATAATTCCGACGGCTCTTATAATCGGATTTTATGCATTCATAAAAACATTGAACGCGCGGGAACTCGTCTGAAGCGTAAAAGATTATATTCGAGAAACTCGCTAGAGGAGAATTTCAATTTAAAAACCCATTTATTTAACGAACCGGTACAAACGTTTCGTCTTCCGCAGAAGTCAATTAATAAACATTCGGCGTGTGATTTCATTGCCCGATATCGAATCGCCATTGAATTTTCAAATTCGCGTCGCGAGAGTCGNGTCAATTAATAAACATTCGGTGCGTGATTTCATTGCCCGATATCGAATCGGCATTGAATTTTCAAATTCTCGTCGCGAGAGTCACTCTACGAGAGTTCGAGGGAAGTTTAAGTTGCTCCGCGTGGAAGCGGAAGGAACTAAGGGAAATTTTTAGTGAGCAACTTTCGACGCTCGAACTTTCAACGTTCACGCTCTCCACCCTACGGGGACATTCGCGAGTGGCTATAGCGATTCAGAAAGTTTGCTTTCCGTATTTGAGGTTAAAGGCGCCCCATAGAGGATCACCTGGTGTCTGAGTTTCAAAAAGGGAACAAGGTGAAAATTCCTCTACCCGTGGGACGAGTTCCAGGACGTCGTCGATTCCGTTAATGACGGGACCCACGCGGCTTCCGGCGGAAGGGTTGGAAGCTCGTTCAAGGGATGTCCGTCTTCGCTGCACTTGTATGATAGTAGTCGGTGCAGCAATAGTGCTGGATCTTCGAGTTCCGTTAAAGGAAGTAACTGGAGAGCAACTGAAAAGGTATCCGCTCGTCCGTTTCCGGGTAGCTTTAATTATAGCACTTGTTCCACGTGCAATCCTGTTCGTAAACCTTACGACGTACTGCGAAACGTATTCCTGAAAGAGACACGTTTCACGTATGAAAGGAATTGTTAGATGGAAATTAATTACGCGTTTAAACCATTTCTGCGAAATCGCTCGTTTCATACTTGATATTTCTTTATCAAGATCGATCTACCTTCAGTGCTTCTAAAGTCAACAAATTCGGCCACGTATTCAATCAATCTAGCCAAGTCATTAGACGAAAGCTTCGCTCGCCTTGCTCTCTGATTGCATGATCTATCATCATGTGTTCCGTCAGTATTAATAGCTAGGCTATTCTGGCGTATTATCTTACGTTCAAGCTGTTTGACGGCAATCTCCTTGCTATTTAGTTTATTTAGTTTGTAGTCATTTTGTATTGAACTATCGGCTTTCACAACCGGATGTATAATTTTCTTTATTAATATCTCTACTTGCATATTCTCGTGTGCATTAAATAACTCTTAATCCTTTTAACAAATAAATAAATAAAAACGTAATGTGCTGGAATTTTCCGATTATAACCCGAGTCGAAAATTTAACTAAAACTTGAATCTTCTAAACCTAAATGTACTCCAGTTTAGGTTTATTAGATCTAAAAAGTAGAATTAGTAGAGTTATCTCAGAACTTAATATTTGATATAACTCTAATCAGAACCTATAAGTCCCTAAAAAAATCTCAAATTATATTTTAGGCCTTAAGAACCTTCAGTTCGTTCACGAAAGTAGTCATAATTTAGTTCTCTAAGTGATTGGAACCTTTATGACGACATTTTTTTATCGACTTTTGTAAACAAATAACAAAATTTTTGTTTATTGCTCTATAAAGAATTCCATCGTATGAATTAAATGGTTTTGAGCAACAAAATCGTAGTTCCTAAGAAAAAAAATTTCAAAAATTTGGAAGAATCAATATTTTCAAAAATTCACCCTTGTACTAAATCGATAAATTCGAACTTGTCGATATAATAAAAAAATGAATTTTCAAAAATCTTGATATTTAAAAAATTTCTCGATTTTTTCTCGACGACTGACTTTTTTGCTTTAAAACAATCTAATTTATACAGTAGAATCTTTTTTTATACAGCTTTTTTTCATTACAGCTTTTTTTACAAAGCGAGAATTTGTGTTATTTGTTTACAAAAATTGTTAAAGAAAAATAATAATAATTCCACCATAAATTGGGTAAACGTAAAAGAGATTCTTGATTTACATATGAGACAAAAACGTAGGTATCGTGGGATCCTCTTGTGCATATGTCCTCCAGTGTAGCCAGCCAATGGACTTTTGAGGAAAATGTTAGGTTTCTCTTATATTCCTATGCTCAAGATATGATTTCGACCTCTATATCCTTCTGTAGGATAAATAGGTTCAAAACCATAATCATTTTTTCGACTCGGGAATACTCTACATTTGAAATGTTAGAAACACTCTAAGGTTTATGTTCATACAGAAGTTTATTTCGAGTCGTCAAGACTTTTGATCTGAGCTCCAATAGGAACGGTTCTCGCGACTTTTATTATCCAGAATGAAGGCAAGCTATTGTGTAATATTTGTTTTGTTACTTCAAACCGGGAATGTAGCAAAATATTTGCCGGTATTTCGTTTCCAGCTTTTACCCTCCTCCCGTCGTCGGAGCCCACCCTCGTCGCGAGCTATCGATCCACGTAAACGGTTAATCTTTTAAAGCGAACGGAGAATTCAGCGACGTGGAACAAGGATAATAAAAGGACATAAACCTTATTACACACGCAACACCGTTAGCCCATATTCTCTATTTTTCTTCTTTCTCGTATCCGTTTTTCTCGGGACGTCGCGTCCTGGTTTCGCACGTTGCCACGTAACGGCGATCCAGAAAACACACTCCGGGGAGCTCGAAAGGGGGTCCCTCCGGTCTGCTGGCAGTTTTGGACACCGTATCGTGATCGATAATCGGCATTGTTACCGCTCCGAACGGGCTTCAGTCCTCGGTCGACCTTCGACCTCGTTAGAAACACATCCGTGCGTATTATCCTCTCCAAANGGAATGTAGCAAAATATTTGCCGGTATTTCGTTTCCAGCTTTTACCCTCCACCCGTCGTCGGAGCCCACCCTCGTCGCGAGCTATCGATCCACGTAAACGGTTAATCTTTTAAAGCGAACGGACAATTCAGCGACGCGGAACAAGGATAATAAAAGGACATAAACCTTATTACACACGCAACACCGTTAGCCCATATTCTCTATTTTTCTTCTTTCTCGTATCCGTTTTTCTCGGGACGTCGCGTCCTGGTTCGCACGTTGCCACGTAACGGCGATCCAGAAAACACACTCCGGGGAGCTCGAAAGGGGGTCCCTCCGGTCTGCTGGCAGTTTTGGACACCGTATCGTGATCGATAATCGGCATTGTTACCGCTCTGAACGGGCTTCAGTCCTCGGCCGACCTTCGACCTCGTTAGAAACACATCCGTGCGTATTATCCTCTCCGATNATTTTTCTTCTTTCTCGTATCCGTTTTTCTCGGGACGTCGCGTCCTGGTTTCGCACGTTGCCACGTAACGGCGATCCAGAAAACACACTCCGGGGAGCTCGAAAGGGGGTCCCTTCGGTCCGCTGGCAGTTTTGGACACCGTATCGTGATCGATAATCGGCATTGTTACCGCTCCGAACGGGCTTCAGTCCTCGGTCGACCTTCGACCTCGTTAGAAACACATCCGTGCGTATTATCCTCTCCGAAGCATTGATGAAGTGCACATTAAGGTATTCGAGATCGTCGAGTGGCTTGACCTTTTCAAAGCAATAGATCAAGCCATGATACGCGCTATCAATTTCCGCGTAAAACACTTTGCTCTTGCCCGTCTGATTCGCCTTCCACGGCGAATTGATCGTAAAGGGGTATTGAATTCTTTGACAAGATGAATAAATACATCTCGGATGCTCGCAGTTTGGAATCGACGTTATCCATTCTTTTCGTCGCGCGATGGATTTTCCGGTGGACAATTTGAATAAGCGACGTCAAGGGAAGGAAAAATAGAATGTGCAAGGTGGAGTGAAATGTAAATTCACGGGGACAATTTGAAACAGAACGGCGGCGGAAAGGCAAGGTAACTCGATTTCCCCCTTTCCTTCCACGAAAATGCATGTCCTCAGAGTCATCACGTGTACCGACGGTCCATGCATTTTCAAATAAAACTGCAGAGAACGCCTGATTGGGGCTACGATTGAAGTCAAAGAGCGTTCCAAATTGTGTGCCCGTGCCCCACCGTTCGACTCTTCAAGCGAGATTAATTGCAGTCGGGCAGTTTTATTTGTATCGTTTGTTCGCTCGCCGTGGCAGGGGTGTCATAATTTTGCGAAATCTGCGCGCAAACTTTCCCCGATTCATTATTCAAAGCTTTTTATCTGGTATTATTTTAACGGCAGTCATTCGTTCAAGGCAAATCTTTCTCCGTTCGCGAGGAGAGTTTCTGTAGGAAGCTGCAGCTGACAGCGAGTTCCGGTTCTTTCCAGGCCGGCTCGGAGGGACAAAACAGTCATTAGTCATGAATATTCCTGACATAATACACTTTGAGATAGCGTTCCCTACAATTTCATCATTGATTATTCTCTCTCGTTCAGATTTTGAATTCATTTTTAAAGAGAAATTAACAACGCGCGTGCACAATATCATAAACATGGTTTAGNTATTCTCTATGACTCTACAATACGACAAAACCATCGGTCCTTTTTAAATGCTTATGAGTTGAGAACAAAGACGAGATCTCTTTTGAAGTTCAAAATACTTTACTCCCTTAAAGTTCAAGAGGAGAATCCTGTTCCGAGCAGATGGTCGAGGCTCGTTGAAAATTGAAGACGGTATTATATTTTTTTCTGGTCGTAAAGTACTTCTGGTTCAGAGTTAATTCTATACTATTCGCGGTCGTTTGAATAATCCGATGTCACTGTGGATATTTTCGAATACCAAAAAATATTTATAACGATTACTCTTTTATTTTATTACGAGATGTTTTACATAAATTTCTGTTGGTTTTGAGGGAAGCAGGTATACTCGGACGTGCAATAAAACGCAAAGACTCGATTTAATTTTTACAGTGCTCTCTCGTATGTTGCCGGATTCAAACTGTGACCAGATCGGTCCTTCCTATACATATGTCCCATGCTTGAGAGATCTTTCTCCATGTAGACGTTATCGCTATGTTTTCATTGGCATGGGAATGTGATTATATCCATTGAAATTGTTCTCGAAAGCATGATCTCATAGGGTCTGGTCTAGGGTTGATCTTACTCTGCATAGTTTAAGATTACTTCATAAACAAGGTTTGCTGAGTAATGATAAGAAGAGTTTATAAAAATTTATCATTGATTTTTGTATATATATCTATAATTTCGATAAAGCTCAGTGAACGAATTTTTCCGAATTCATGATACAGACATTAACAAAATCAGTAAATATTGCGTAGTTATCATATGATCCTGAATAACTTATCAGAAACTAATTTAAAAACGCTAATCCTGGTAGTCGCGAGGGGCAATCGATTGGACGAAGGAATTCCGTGTCGTTCCCATTGCCGGGGGAACTAATTAACGACGGAGCCACTCGCGAGGAAATATCCACCGGCGTAGCTGAGATAATTATCGAAGTGGATCCGTTTCGTGGGGAGAGGGAAAATCCAGTGGAAGACAGCCATAAATCACTCCGCGTCGAGCAAAAAGCTTGGCAAGATTTTCGACCAGGCCCGGGACTGATCACATACGCCGAACGTTTCGCTGACGTTTGTCCCCTTCGCCTCTGGAAATTCGACCTTACCGTTTTCCCTCCCATTGGAAAATTCGTGCGCTCCCGTGATCCCGGGAAATCAATGGAAACGTGAAACGTGACGGATGTAGCTGTAATTATTCTCCCTCGTACNATACCACCAAAAATGGTAGCGGTATATATTATTTTTGAAGGACAGGAGAAATCTCATCTGCATTTCATTTGTCAGGGTGAAATCGCGCAAGGCTTTATTTTGCATAAAGATGCACAATGTTTAATGAAATTACGCCTCGCAATTACGGCATCAAAGAGCGATTTTAATTTAGGTTTCCCCTGAGGTACGAGAGTCGCGTGTCACGACTTTTTCTTTGTTTCACGGCCGATCGGCTGATTCCCAGGCCTCGGCTCTTTGACGTTAATTGCTTCGGGAAGCATAAACTGGAATGACAAGCCGTGGACGCAGTCGGTTTCATTTCACGCGGAATATTGCCTGCGAAATGAACCGTCCGCTTCCCCTCGCAGTGGCTCCGCGCCGCGCATCGCATCGTCCCGAATATCGCATCCGTCCGACGACGCGTGTCGAGTTATTTTTATTTTAATGAACATCGCGTCTCATCCGTTGCTTCCTAAGGCTCGAATGCCACAGTAATTCAACAAAATCAACCATTTACAATGCAATTTAGGTCAGAATTTCTCTTATACTTTGAAGATAATATCAATTTTGTTTTATGTATTTGGATATCGAATGAATTTTTTACGAATTTTCAATAAACGCATAAAACTGGGTATTTTAGATTTTATGAAAACTGCTGACGAACAGAATTTATTCTGTTATTAGGAATTTTATGTAAAATATATACAAGTAATGTCTGATAATAGAATAAACTCTGTTTGTCAGTTTTTGAACAATGAACGGCATTTTGTAAAATAAATGTTTGTAAGATTAAAATGTAATTATCGGCGATAGGTTCGTTGGTGGAAAATTCAAAAGAAGGTTAATAAACGCGNTGTAGGATAAATAGGTTCAAAACCATAATCATTTTTTCGACTCGGGAATACTCTACATTTGAAATGTTAGAAACACTCTAAGGTTTATGTTCATACAGAAGTTTATTTCGAGTCGTCAAGACTTTTGATCTGAGCTCCAATAGGAACGGTTCTCGCGACTTTTATTATCCAGAATGAAGGCAAGCTATTGTGTAATATTTGTTTTGTTACTTCAAACCGGGAATGTAGCAAAATATTTGCCGGTATTTCGTTTCCAGCTTTTACCCTCCTCCCGTCGTCGGAGCCCACCCTCGTCGCGAGCTATCGATCCACGTAAACGGTTAATCTTTTAAAGCGAACGGAGAATTCAGCGACGTGGAACAAGGATAATAAAAGGACATAAACCTTATTACACACGCAACACCGTTAGCCCATATTCTCTATTTTTCTTCTTTCTCGTATCCGTTTTTCTCGGGACGTCGCGTCCTGGTTTCGCACGTTGCCACGTAACGGCGATCCAGAAAACACACTCCGGGGAGCTCGAAAGGGGGTCCCTTCGGTCCGCTGGCAGTTTTGGACACCGTATCGTGATCGATAATCGGCATTGTTACCGCTCCGAACGGGCTTCAGTCCTCGGTCGACCTTCGACCTCGTTAGAAACACATCCGTGCGTATTATCCTCTCCAAAGCATTGATGAAGTGCACATTAAGGTATTCGAGATCGTCGAGTGGCTTGACCTTTTCAAAGCAATAGATCAAGCCATGATACGCGTTATCAATTTCCGCGTAAAACACTTTGCTCTTGCCCGTCTGATTCGCCTTCCACGGCGAATTGATCGTAAAGAAGTATTGAATTCTTTGACAAGATGAATAAATATATCTCGGATGCTCGCAGTTTGGAATCGACGTTATCCATTCTTTTCGTCGCGCGATGGATTTTCCGGTGGACAATTTGAATAAGCGACGTCAAGGGAAGGAAAAATAGAATGTGCAAGGTGGAGTGAAATGTAAATTCACGGGGACAATTTGAAACAGAACGGCGGCGGAAAGGCAAGGTAACTCGATTTCCCCCTTTCCTTCCACGAAAATGCATGTCCTCAGAGTCATCACGTGTACCGACGGTCCATGCATTTTCAAATAAAACTGCAGAGAACGCCTGATTGGGGCTACGATTGAAGTCAAAGAGCGTTCCAAATTGTGTGCCCGTGCCCCACCGTTCGACTCTTCAAGCGAGATTAATTGCAGTCGGG
>SMSR01015327.1:2393-15728 GCA_019453355.1 Ceratina japonica | reverse complement strand
ACATGTTTTGGAGTTATATTAATTCCAAATTTACATACATCCTTATGGAATTTAGTTAAATGCAACTACACTGTTACGCTAAATTAAGAAAAATTAGTATCACAACTTTGAAATTGTCTACAGTAATCACTAATTATATTAGGAAAACATTTCATCAATAAGAATAGTAAAAAAAAATCAGGTCACAGCAGTGCGTGTCCCTCTGGAAGCCATGCAATATTTATTAAAAGATTTTTATCGTAAAACACACCTTGTCGCATGTTCTCACTCACTCTATATACAACGCAAAACAGTCTGTCAACGACTCTGACACGTGCATTTGCTTCTTTAAGCCGTATTAGGATTTCCCACAAGTTTGACTCCCTCTTCGGGCACTCGTAGTCCATTTTTCTCTAAATTCAATCGTCGAACTTTTTCCAATTTCACTGTCGCGCCGCGGCGAACTTGCGTCGGAAGCGAATACAAAGGCGGGGATCGATGGAACAGCGATCCGATAGATTTTCCCCGTCCACCGTGGAAGCTATCGCGCGCGTTTTTCCGATAAGCAATGGATATATATTTTGGGGATGAAATATATCACGGCTGCTCTGATTTACAAGACCTACTATCCAAGGAACCAAACAAAACACGCGAATGCCATTTATCTCCCGACAGCACACTTTGCCATAAGCCGGAACGGGCCGCAATATTGTTGCCTTCCGATATCGTAAGAAGAATAGAAATCTATTCAAGCCTTTTGACACTTGGTGACCGAATAATTCTGTAACGGGTCGAAGTTCAGGTTGAGCTCGGAATAGAAACTTAAGTGAAATGCTGAAGGGAAAGTTGCGAGGCTTCCCGGGAAACAGATGAAACAAGACACGGTTACCTTGGCCCCGGATTTTGCTTTAAACCTGGCGAAGAGCTTCCGGGAAAGTTGCTCGAGCCCGAAAGTTGGTTTGAATCTCGAGATATATGATGCTTGAGAAATTTCATGACGCACCGGCGGCACCGGCACCGAAATTAAACTACGCGGGTCACTGGAAAGTGCTCGACCGTTCAATCTGCAGAAGTCTCTTCGTCTCTGAAGCAGCTAATCTCTCGCCGGCTTGCCAGAAGTCGAACGCCGTTGAAAGCTCGCGGATTTCAACGAGATTCCCGTTAATGTCTTTAAGTGTCTCTCTCGACTCTCCGTCTATACCTGCCGGGGTATAATTTTCGAAGTCCCAGCGAAGTGAAACGTTTCAATTCGAGACTGGCCTGTTTTTGAACACGGTTTATTTAAAAACAAGTGCAGTTCTGCCTTTTAAATTATTCGTACGTTTCCAGGCCAAGGCGCGTTTTATACTGCACACATAATTTCGTTGCGATATTATTTACGAATTAGGTGACGGGCCGCGCTACGTTTTTACGACGGACTATAAAACGGCCACGGCAACCGATTCTTGAAACAACGTTTTTCGCCGGCTATCATACGGATGTTCCAAATAATTGGCGATAAACCCACTTTCAGGCTTATATCGCGCGGCTAACTCCCTGTTGATAACGTTCGCACACAATCGCAAGCTTCGTGATCGCTTTTTTTAAATGTCAACTTTCGAAAGTAATTTTCATCAATTTTTTTTATTTTTTACTATTAACGAGTTTCTAAAAGATCTGGGATTGACATTGAATTAACATGTCAATGGAAATCAACATTTTTCCTTTAGAATCGATTTGTCACGGGATCCTTTTCGTATTCTCTATGACTCTACAATACGACAAAACCATCGGTCCTTTTTAAATGCTTATGAGTTGAGAACAAAGACGAGATCTCTTTTGAAGTTCAAAATACTTTACTCCCTTAAAGTTCAAGAGGAGAATCCTGTTCCGAGCAGATGGTCGAGGCTCGTTGAAAATTGAAGACGGTATTATATTTTTTTCTGGTCGTAAAGTACTTCTGGTTCAGAGTTAATTCTATACTATTCGCGGTCGTTTGAATAATCCGATGTCACTGTGGATATTTTCGAATACCAAAAAATATTTATAACGATTACTCTTTTATTTTATTACGAGATGTTTTACATAAATTTCTGTTGGTTTTGAGGGAAGCAGGTATACTCGGACGTGCAATAAAACGCAAAGACTCGATTTAATTTTTACAGTGCTCTCTCGTATGTTGCCGGATTCAAACTGTGACCAGATCGGTCCTTCCTATACATATGTCCCATGCTTGAGAGATCTTTCTCCATGTAGACGTTATCGCTATGTTTTCATTGGCATGGGAATGTGATTATATCCATTGAAATTGTTCTCGAAAGCATGATCTCATAGGGTCTGGTCTAGGGTTGATCTTACTCTGCATAGTTTAAGATTACTTCATAAACAAGGTTTGCTGAGTAATGATAAGAAGAGTTTATAAAAATTTATCATTGATTTTTGTATATATATCTATAATTTCGATAAAGCTCAGTGAACGAATTTTTCCGAATTCATGATACAGACATTAACAAAATCAGTAAATATTGCGTAGTTATCATATGATCCTGAATAACTTATCAGAAACTAATTTAAAAACGCTAATCCTGGTAGTCGCGAGGGGCAATCGATTGGACGAAGGAATTCCGTGTCGTTCCCATTGCCGGGGGAACTAATTAACGACGGAGCCACTCGCGAGGAAATATCCACCGGCGTAGCTGAGATAATTATCGAAGTGGATCCGTTTCGTGGGGAGAGGGAAAATCCAGTGGAAGACAGCCATAAATCACTCCGCGTCGAGCAAAAAGCTTGGCAAGATTTTCGACCAGGCCCGGGACTGATCACATACGCCGAACGTTTCGCTGACGTTTGTCCCCTTCGCCTCTGGAAATTCGACCTTACCGTTTTCCCTCCCATTGGAAAATTCGTGCGCTCCCGTGATCCCGGGAAATCAATGGAAACGTGAAACGTGACGGATGTAGCTGTAATTATTCTCCCTCGTACATCATCCCGGCCGATCCGTCAGCTTTTTTCCTCTACCAACAACCCTCTCCCCGATATGCAAATGGAAGGGAAATTAATGATCAGAGGGGTTTCCAAGCGAGATAATAATGATGCGTGCTGCTATTTCACCGGACAGCCGAAGGATCCACGACGTGGATCCTATTTAAATCGAGCAGCGATTTTAATGAATCAAAGGGATTCTGTTTAAAAGCTCCTTTCTATGTCAGCTGAAATTCCTTCAACATTTTTCGTCTCAATTTCCATTCATCTGAGCATGATTTCGCCATCAGGTGAACATCAAAATCAATCTATAAGTGAAAAATAACTTTACAATTTTAATGAATCAAAGGCATTCTGTTTAAAAGCTTCTTTCTATGTCAGCTGAAATTCCTTCAACGNCGCGGAATATTGCCTGCGAAATGAACCGTCCGCTTCCCCTCGCAGTGGCTCCGCGCCGCGCATCGCATCGTCCCGAATATCGCATCCGTCCGACGACGCGTGTCGAGTTATTTTTATTTTTATGAACATCGCGTCTCATCCGTTGCTTCCTAAGGCTCGAATGCCACAGTAATTCAACAAAATCAACCATTTACAATGCAATTTAGGTCAGAATTTCTCTTATACTTTGAAGATAATATCAATTTTGTTTTATGTATTTGGATATCGAATGAATTTTTTATGAATTTTCAATAAACGCATAAAACTGGGTATTTTAGATATTATGAAAAAGGCTGACGAACAGAATTTATTCTGTTCTTAGGAATTTTATGTAAAATATATACAAGTAATGTCTGATAATAGAATAAACTCTGTTTGTCAGTTTTTGAACAACATGAACGGCATTTTGTAAAATAAATGTTTGTAAGATTAAAATGTAATTATCAGCGATAGGTTCGTTGGTGGAAAACTCAAAAGAAGGTTAATAAACGCAATCACTGGACGGTATTTAATAGCAATCACGCGAGGAACGGAAGTATAAAAACTGCTCGATTTCCCATCAGAAATGAACGCTCGGTTTTATACCGGCGAGCGAGCGTTCGTTAATTTGACATCGCGATTGTTTCAGGTAGGTTACATTTATAATTGCCGAGCGAATAATGCTCGACAGCGTTCGCGTATTTAATTGGAACGATCAGATAAGAATAATAGCGTTTTCAACTTTTTCGAAAATACTTACCAAAGATATTTATAAAACATGGATAAATGGTGTTTCTAATGTTAAACAAAGAGGAATTAGGAATTTAATTGGAACGATCAGATAAAAATAATAGCGTTTTCAGCTTTTTCGAAAATACTTACCGAAGATATTTATAAAATATGGATAAATGGTGTTTCTAATGTAAAACAAAGAGGAATTAGTATTAAACTGCTGACCTTCATGGAAAATTAAACATTTATACAATAAATTTACTATTAATTTTAATTTTAAGAACGTGATTCAAATACGAATTTTGTTCTGGCTACAAGTTAAAATAGTGATACATGTTTGAAATTTCGCAAATAACCCGTTGCTGTTGTATTAAACCCGCCTCCAAAAGTAGGAAACTGGGAAGCACATGTTTTGGAGTTATATTAATTCCAAATTTACATACATCCTTATGGAATTTAGTTAAATGCAACTACACTGTTACGCTAAATTAAGAAAAATTAGTATCACAACTTTGAAATTGTCTACAGTAATCACTAATTATATTAGGAAAACATTTCATCAATAAGAATAGTAAAAAAAAATCAGGTCACAGCAGTGCGTGTCCCTCTGGAAGCCATGCAATATTTATTAAAAGATTTTTATCGTAAAACACACCTTGTCGCATGTTCTCACTCACTCTATATACAACGCAAAACAGTCTGTCAACGACTCTGACACGTGCATTTGCTTCTTTAAGCCGTATTAGGATTTCCCACAAGTTTGACTCCCTCTTCGGGCACTCGTAGTCCATTTTTCTCTAAATTCAATCGTCGAACTTTTTCCAATTTCACTGTCGCGCCGCGGCGAACTTGCGTCGGAAGCGAATACAAAGGCGGGGATCGATGGAACAGCGATCCGATAGATTTTCCCCGTCCACCGTGGAAGCTATCGCGCGCGTTTTTCCGATAAGCAATGGATATATATTTTGGGGATGAAATATATCACGGCTGCTCTGATTTACAAGACCTACTATCCAAGGAACCAAACAAAACACGCGAATGCCATTTATCTCCCGACAGCACACTTTGCCATAAGCCGGAACGGGCCGCAATATTGTTGCCTTCCGATATCGTAAGAAGAATAGAAATCTATTCAAGCCTTTTGACACTTGGTGACCGAATAATTCTGTAACGGGTCGAAGTTCAGGTTGAGCTCGGAATAGAAACTTAAGTGAAATGCTGAAGGGAAAGTTGCGAGGCTTCCCGGGAAACAGATGAAACAAGACACGGTTACCTTGGCCCCGGATTTTGCTTTAAACCTGGCGAAGAGCTTCCGGGAAAGTTGCTCGAGCCCGAAAGTTGGTTTGAATCTCGAGATATATGATGCTTGAGAAATTTCATGACGCACCGGCGGCACCGGCACCGAAATTAAACTACGCGGGTCACTGGAAAGTGCTCGACCGTTCAATCTGCAGAAGTCTCTTCGTCTCTGAAGCAGCTAATCTCTCGCCGGCTTGCCAGAAGTCGAACGCCGTTGAAAGCTCGCGGATTTCAACGAGATTCCCGTTAATGTCTTTAAGTGTCTCTCTCGACTCTCCGTCTATACCTGCCGGGGTATAATTTTCGAAGTCCCAGCGAAGTGAAACGTTTCAATTCGAGACTGGCCTGTTTTTGAACACGGTTTATTTAAAAACAAGTGCAGTTCTGCCTTTTAAATTATTCGTACGTTTCCAGGCCAAGGCGCGTTTTATACTGCACACATAATTTCGTTGCGATATTATTTACGAATTAGGTGACGGGCCGCGCTACGTTTTTACGACGGACTATAAAACGGCCACGGCAACCGATTCTTGAAACAACGTTTTTCGCCGGCTATCATACGGATGTTCCAAATAATTGGCGATAAACCCACTTTCAGGCTTATATCGCGCGGCTAACTCCCTGTTGATAACGTTCGCACACAATCGCAAGCTTCGTGATCGCTTTTTTTAAATGTCAACTTTCGAAAGTAATTTTCATCAATTTTTTTTATTTTTTACTATTAACGAGTTTCTAAAAGATCTGGGATTGACATTGAATTAACATGTCAATGGAAATCAACATTTTTCCTTTAGAATCGATTTGTCACGGGATCCTTTTCGTATTCTCTATGACTCTACAATACGACAAAACCATCGGTCCTTTTTAAATGCTTATGAGTTGAGAACAAAGACGAGATCTCTTTTGAAGTTCAAAATACTTTACTCCCTTAAAGTTCAAGAGGAGAATCCTGTTCCGAGCAGATGGTCGAGGCTCGTTGAAAATTGAAGACGGTATTATATTTTTTTCTGGTCGTAAAGTACTTCTGGTTCAGAGTTAATTCTATACTATTCGCGGTCGTTTGAATAATCCGATGACACTGTGGATATTTTCGAATACCAACAAATATTTATAACGATTACTCTTTTATTTTATTACGAGATGTTTTACATAAATTTCTGTTGGTTTTGAGGGAAGCAGGTGTACTCGGACGTGCAATAAAACGCAAAGACTCGATTTAATTTTGACAGTGCTCTCTCGTATGCNAATGAATCAAAGGCATTCTGTTTAAAAGCTTCTTTCTATGTCAGCTGAAATTCCTTCAACGTTTTTCGTCTCAATTTCCATTCATCTGAGCATGATTTCGTCATCAGGTGAACATCAAAATCAACGTATAAGTGAAAAATAACTTATATTATTAATAAATTATCGTCTTATGTTAAAATTATAGAGAAATACGCCAATGAGCAGAAATTGGGACGCAAGTAGGAATTGGGACGTCTACCTTACACTAAACTATTCGGTATAAAAAAGTTAACTGCTTTCGAGCTAGTCCATAAAGCTTAAAAAGTCCTTAAACGAGAGAAAAGGAAACGGAGACATTTATGGATTGTACCTCCTAAAAGCCGGGAATTTAATGACGCTAATAAGACATAATAAATGAACATTAGCAGGGAATTTAATTTGACTCGGTGGTTTTATAAGTCCGTCAACGACGTTCGGGCATAAAAGTCGGACGCGGCGGGATTTTTAATCCATCATTCGACTGATGTTTTGCGGGAACGAATAAAACGCGGGATTTTATAGGGTTATATTCGTTCGCAGCTACGGCAGGGTAGAAAGGGTAAATCCGGTGTCATTCTGCGAATTTGGAACGCGGCCGATTTAATAAAATCGTCGCGCCTGCAGTCCCCCCTTTTTTCTATTCGCCGCCGCTTGTTTCGTTCAATTATTCCCTCGGATCAACCATATTCGCGTCGCGCCCGGCATTGTTACATCCCGCTGATAATATTTATTCATTTATTTACCCGCTTAACCCTCCGGATTTTCAGTGGCAGAATTCGAAAATAACGGGAGGGTCTCGGATGATTTATTTAAATCATTGCTGCGTACGCGTGACGCGAATTCAATTTCATTCGCGGGGATTAAATTACCGAGTCACAAATTATGCGGCTACTCCACATTTCTTTTCAATTAACGTCCCACGAAAAATTCGCATAAAACACGGTTACGTTCTCCTAAGTGGAGCCCGGAATTTAATGATTTAATAACACTACTTTGCGTATCTTCCGTTTCATCAACTTCACTTACCAATCGTAATAATAACAGTTCCGCTGGAGTCGCCGGCAGGAAAAGTATTCAAGACAACCGCGATTAGCTCTCTATTCTTCGTCCATTTGCCAGACGCGATAATTGCCGGGGCTCGGGATTTTACAAGTGGCGCGCAGCGAAATCAATTAACCCCCTCGACAGTCAGAATGGAACTCAACCTGATGGATAGAGCGTGGCGGCAGCGGCGTTAAGGCGATTAGGGCCGCGCGATGAAATTTTCGATAATATCTTATCGCGTACCCGGCCCGCTCGTTACACCGTTTAATGCGCGTCAATTACAACGACAAGCTTGTTAAAACGATAACGCTTTTGTCACCGCGGCAGTTCGATTAAAAGCGGGTCCCTCGAAATTTCGAAAAAAACAGCGACGCCGGTAGTCGAGCATCGTTGACCCGGATGCTCGGCCAACGAGATAATGATCGACGATCGCGCGTTGCGCTCATCGACATCATTTCACGATCGCGAAAACACGGCTCGCCCCTTCGATTGGAAAACTGGACCAATTTAAATCGGGGCTCGACGGATAAAAATTTGTTTCGCCCGACCTCGTCGAACGATTTACGAAATCGCTTCTAAATTTCATTACACCCCCGCGATTGAAACACCGTTTCGACCGTTCGTATCTCGATTTCCACTAACGTCACAATGAGTCACACCGCGTAATCGATAAAAAGGCGGCTGATAACCCGACCTGGGCGTATTAATCGCGATATTTTGTATGACGAATGATAAAGCAGACGGCGGGTCATTAAGCCGGACAACGATTTCTACGTGCGGACGCGTCGGCCGGAATTATGATAGAGGTACCATGTGGCGCGTTAATGCGTTGCCGCGTAATAAGTGTAATAATTTAATGTCCGGCCGGCGCGGCTCCGAGTGCTCGCATCGGAAGATAATTTCTGTCCGGGACAAACTAATTCGAGTTATACGACCACGGTTTACGTCCGCGCGTTTTCCTTCGGCCAGTCGCGCGTGCCACTGACCGTCCATGCAAGTTTCTGTCACTTCGATTCTCGCTCTTCCGCTCGGCGTGCGGCTAGAACTCCCCTCAACTTGTCGCCACCAGCCGTNGACCCCACCTGCGCCCCTAACCAATGTTTCGGTCATTTCTTGTCACCCTCGCTTCGCTCGGGCGACAGACGTCACACACGTCGTAGATGTCATATTTACTTTGTATTGTCTCGTTTTGCGCACTCCGTTAGGAAAAATAAAGTTCGATACAAGTTGGTAATGCATGTGTTCCGCGCACGGGGTTTGGCGCCCTCGCTGCGCTCGGGTGCCAAACTCCCCCGTGCGGAAAACACATGCTTTACGCACTTGTATCGAAAAATACTATTACAGTGCTCTCTCGTATGCTGCCGGATTCAAACTGTGACCAGATCGGTCCTTCCTATACAACATATGTCCCATGCTTGAGAGATCTTTCTCCATGTAGACGTTATCGCTATGTTTTCATTGGCATGGGAATGTGATTATATCCATTGAAATTGTTCTCGAAAGCATGATCTCATAGGGTCTGGTCTAGGGTTGATCTTACTCTGCATAGTTTAAGATTACTTCATAAACAAGGTTTGCTGAGTAATGATAAGAAGAGTTTATAAAAATTTATCATTGATTTTTGTATATATATCTATAATTTCGATAAAGCTCAGTGAACGAATTTTTCCGAATTCATGATACAGACATTAACAAAATCAGTAAATATTGCGTAGTTATCATATGATCCTGAATAACTTATCAGAAACTAATTTAAAAACGCTAATCCTGGTAGTCGCGAGGGGCAATCGATTGGACGAAGGAATTCCGTGTCGTTCCCATTGCCGGGGGAACTAATTAACGACGGAGCCACTCGCGAGGAAATATCCACCGGCGTAGCTGAGATAATTATCGAAGTGGATCCGTTTCGTGGGGAGAGGGAAAATCCAGTGGAAGACAGCCATAAATCACTCCGCGTCGAGCAAAAAGC
Organism: Ceratina japonica; assembly: GCA_019453355.1. Classification (NCBI taxonomy): domain Eukaryota; kingdom Metazoa; phylum Arthropoda; class Insecta; order Hymenoptera; family Apidae; genus Ceratina; species Ceratina japonica. Next base: position 6,064 of record SMSR01015327.1, on the reverse strand, counting down.
TTGGCAAGATTTTCGACCAGGCCCGGGACTGATCACATACGCCGAACGTTTCGCTGACGTTTGTCCCCTTCGCCTCTGGAAATTCGACCTTACCGTTTTCCCTCCCATTGGAAAATTCGTGCGCTCCCGTGATCCCGGGAAATCAATGGAAACGTGAAACGTGACGGATGTAGCTGTAATTATTCTCCCTCGTACATCATCCCGGCCGATCCGTCAGCTTTTTTCCTCTACCAACAACCCTCTCCCCGATATGCAAATGGAAGGGAAATTAATGATCAGAGGGGTTTCCAAGCGAGATAATAATGATGCGTGCTGCTATTTCACCGGACAGCCGAAGGATCCACGACGTGGATCCTATTTAAATCGAGCAGCGATTTTAATGAATCAAAGGGATTCTGTTTAAAAGCTCCTTTCTATGTCAGCTGAAATTCCTTCAACATTTTTCGTCTCAATTTCCATTCATCTGAGCATGATTTCGCCATCAGGTGAACATCAAAATCAATCTATAAGTGAAAAATAACTTTACAATTTTAATGAATCAAAGGCATTCTGTTTAAAAGCTTCTTTCTATGTCAGCTGAAATTCCTTCAACGTTTTTCGTCTCAATTTCCATTCATCTGAGCATGATTTCGTCATCAGGTGAACATCAAAATCAACGTATAAGTGAAAAATAACTTATATTATTAATAAATTATCGTCTTATGTTAAAATTATAGAGAAATACGCCAATGAGCAGAAATTGGGACGCAAGTAGGAATTGGGACGTCTACCTTACACTAAACTATTCGGTATAAAAAAGTTAACTGCTTTCGAGCTAGTCCATAAAGCTTAAAAAGTCCTTAAACGAGAGAAAAGGAAACGGAGACATTTATGGATTGTACCTCCTAAAAGCCGGGAATTTAATGACGCTAATAAGACATAATAAATGAACATTAGCAGGGAATTTAATTTGACTCGGTGGTTTTATAAGTCCGTCAACGACGTTCGGGCATAAAAGTCGGACGCGGCGGGATTTTTAATCCATCATTCGACTGATGTTTTGCGGGAACGAATAAAACGCGGGATTTTATAGGGTTATATTCGTTCGCAGCTACGGCAGGGTAGAAAGGGTAAATCCGGTGTCATTCTGCGAATTTGGAACGCGGCCGATTTAATAAAATCGTCGCGCCTGCAGTCCCCCCTTTTTTCTATTCGCCGCCGCTTGTTTCGTTCAATTATTCCCTCGGATCAACCATATTCGCGTCGCGCCCGGCATTGTTACATCCCGCTGATAATATTTATTCATTTATTTACCCGCTTAACCCTCCGGATTTTCAGTGGCAGAATTCGAAAATAACGGGAGGGTCTCGGATGATTTATTTAAATCATTGCTGCGTACGCGTGACGCGAATTCAATTTCATTCGCGGGGATTAAATTACCGAGTCACAAATTATGCGGCTACTCCACATTTCTTTTCAATTAACGTCCCACGAAAAATTCGCATAAAACACGGTTACGTTCTCCTAAGTGGAGCCCGGAATTTAATGATTTAATAACACTACTTTGCGTATCTTCCGTTTCATCAACTTCACTTACCAATCGTAATAATAACAGTTCCGCTGGAGTCGCCGGCAGGAAAAGTATTCAAGACAACCGCGATTAGCTCTCTATTCTTCGTCCATTTGCCAGACGCGATAATTGCCGGGGCTCGGGATTTTACAAGTGGCGCGCAGCGAAATCAATTAACCCCCTCGACAGTCAGAATGGAACTCAACCTGATGGATAGAGCGTGGCGGCAGCGGCGTTAAGGCGATTAGGGCCGCGCGATGAAATTTTCGATAATATCTTATCGCGTACCCGGCCCGCTCGTTACACCGTTTAATGCGCGTCAATTACAACGACAAGCTTGTTAAAACGATAACGCTTTTGTCACCGCGGCAGTTCGATTAAAAGCGGGTCCCTCGAAATTTCGAAAAAAACAGCGACGCCGGTAGTCGAGCATCGTTGACCCGGATGCTCGGCCAACGAGATAATGATCGACGATCGCGCGTTGCGCTCATCGACATCATTTCACGATCGCGAAAACACGGCTCGCCCCTTCGATTGGAAAACTGGACCAATTTAAATCGGGGCTCGACGGATAAAAATTTGTTTCGCCCGACCTCGTCGAACGATTTACGAAATCGCTTCTAAATTTCATTACACCCCCGCGATTGAAACACCGTTTCGACCGTTCGTATCTCGATTTCCACTAACGTCACAATGAGTCACACCGCGTAATCGATAAAAAGGCGGCTGATAACCCGACCTGGGCGTATTAATCGCGATATTTTGTATGACGAATGATAAAGCAGACGGCGGGTCATTAAGCCGGACAACGATTTCTACGTGCGGACGCGTCGGCCGGAATTATGATAGAGGTACCATGTGGCGCGTTAATGCGTTGCCGCGTAATAAGTGTAATAATTTAATGTCCGGCCGGCGCGGCTCCGAGTGCTCGCATCGGAAGATAATTTCTGTCCGGGACAAACTAATTCGAGTTATACGACCACGGTTTACGTCCGCGCGTTTTCCTTCGGCCAGTCGCGCGTGCCACTGACCGTCCATGCAAGTTTCTGTCACTTCGATTCTCGCTCTTCCGCTCGGCGTGCGGCTAGAACTCCCCTCAACTTGTCGCCACCAGCCGTAACGAAGTTCTACGCTCTTTGCACTAAACTTTCCCATTTCTCATTTCAAATGTACTATCTTCATTTTTCTCTTAGAAAGTACACAACATATTTGTTCCTCGTTTTTGCTTCCACCTAATAATAAAAGTTTTAATAGCATAGAATTGTACAATTCGTGGAAAAACTGGATACTGGCTATGGTTATTTTTTCATTAGCATTTGGAATCTCGTTATGAGGTTCATTTAGCTTTGCATGAGTACGCAAAATCAATAAATTTTCTGTTCCTACCATTTTAACTGAAACTAACAAAGAGCTCGCCCGAGTCGAAAAAGTAATTATGATTTTGAACCTATTTATCCTATAGAAGGATATGGCGGTCGAAATCATATCTTGAGCATACGAATATAAGAGTAAATTTTTAACTCTAATTTGAACCTATATCTAGTCGTTATGTCCGCTTATAAAGAATATAGATCTAAAATAGAGTTTATAAAATATAATTTAGTCCCCCAAATCATACTTCAAGAGTTTAGGAAAAGGAAAATCCTGTAGGTTCATACTATTTAGTATTTATGAAACCTAACATTATTGTCCTCAGAAGTCCATTGGCTGGCAACACTTGAGGACATATGCACCGACAGGACCCCATGATATCTACGTTTTTTTTTGCTCATACTGTAGATCAAGACCGAGATGTATATCTAATTGGGCGAATGTAATCGAGATCTCTCTTACATTCACCCAACTTATGGCGAAATTATCATTATTTTTCTTTAACAATTTTTGTAAACAAATAACACAAATCTTCGCTTTGTTGCTGTGTACAAAAAATTTCTATTGTATAAATTAGACTGTTTTAAAGCCTTTTTTAAAATTTATAATTGGAAGTATAAGAATAAACAGAATAATTCATTTCAGATGCATATCAGATTCAAATGCGCATAGATTGTAAAATAATTTTATATAACACAATAAATATTTCAGAGGATCCTAAAAAAATATTATATACCCTTAAATAGGCCTT
>SMSR01015325.1:43740-66428 GCA_019453355.1 Ceratina japonica | reverse complement strand
ATACGTCTGCCTAGCTAGCCCCACCACTTGAATAAAATTTAAAGAAAAAGTTGTATAATAATGCGCTATTTATGCGCTCCTCAAATCAATAAGAAAAAAATTTTGCGCTCTTGTCGTTTAGTGAAAACAACATTTTGTTCTTACGGATTTGAAGAGCGCATAAATAGCGCATTATTGTATAATATTTTCTTTAAATTTTATTCAAGCGGGGGGCTAGCTAGGCAGACATATTGAATTTTTAAGGTCGAGAGAGGCGGATACTCCGAGTGTTAAAAGTTTCGTCGTCGAGCGATGACGGGAATTAATACGACGTTCTAAAATTGCTACACCTTGACTCCGCGGATTAATCCACAAATTAACAGACTGCGAGGGGGAGAGAATGCGCGGTTTGCCGAACGTCGAATTTTACGGTGAATTAGATGAACCGGGCTGGAATCCGGATCGATCGTCGGGAAATTGGTGGGCGCTTAGTTTGGGTACTTGACGAAACGCGTGAGGGACATGCAAATGGAGGGAAGAGCCCTGAATAAGTAATAAACGTGGCGCGTTCTACGGGTCGGAAATCGTCCGAGCCAGGGCTATTTAGCGTTTAGAAACGTTTCCAATGTAGAGATTCGAAGTGCACTCGTAGTGTAGGAGGAGCAGCAACGTTGGGCCCGGATCGATTCCCCGGCTGTTATCACGTTTAAACGCGCTTCGACGTCTTACTTAAAATTCCTACTGCCTTTCATCCATTTTCGGGCATCCTTGATTATTTAATAGGATAGAACAGCCCCGCTTCTCTATTCCCTACCTTTCGATCTGTCTGCCTAATGTTCCACGCGAGAGTGGTTTCTAGTGAAAATTGGATTCCTCCTTTTACTGCCTCNTGCAAATGGAGGGAAGAGCCCTGAATAAGTAATAAACGTGGCGCGTTCTACGGGTCGGAAATCGTCCGAGCCAGGGCTATTTAGCGTTTAGAAACGTTTCCAATGTAGAGATTCGAAGTGCACTCGTTGGAGGAGGAGCAGCGACGTTGCGCCCGGATCGATTCCCCGGCTGTTATCACGTTCAAACGCGCTTCGACGTCTTACTTAAAATTCCTACTGCCTTTCATCCATTTTCGGGCATCCTTGATTATTTAATAGGATAGAACAGCCCCGCTTCCCTATTCCGTACCTTTCGATCTGTCTGCCTAATGTTCCACGCGAGAGTGGTTTCTAGTGAAAATTGGATTCCTCCTTTTACTGCCTCTTCCCGTAATACCATTCGACCCGTTTCATCATTTTCGTTGAATAATGATAAAAGACAGCGAGCCAAGTGCATTCAAACAGAAGCTTCTTCGTACTTAAAATGAATCGGTAATTCAGGCAAAAGTCAGGTTAATATAAAAAGGAAAAATTTGCTAGTGACTGGCAGTTTTCAAGGTAAGCCGGACGGTTCTTATATGGCGGGGCAATTTCGGGTCGTAGACACGTGGATGTAAGGGGCGGTCCGCGAGAATTTTTTAATAAAAGTTGGATATTCACGCGCGGCCGAGGGGATTTTCCGGGTCAGAAGATCGCGCGGCCTGGAATCGAATCTGCCCCTTTTCAATCCGGCGGAGCGGCGCGGAGTCGCGGAAAAAGTCAACACGCCGTGGGTAAATAACACGGGATTGATCCGGGCGATCGAGCCCCCGGAAGATCCCGAACGCGTTTCAAAACGTGTCGGCCGAAAATACGTTTGTTCGGAACGCGATGGTAAATCGCTTGCAGTTCTGTTGTCCCATTGTGTTAGCCAGCATTTCGTCGCCGCAGAGAGTGTACCATTCTCTCTCCGGTCGATCGTATCGCGAGACTCGCTATAAAACGTTACGCAACCACTGTAAAATAAATTACGGCCATTGTACAGGTGGCATACAGAGATCCTTAACCGTCGGCGACCGCCCACTGCAAACAAATCCCGTTTCCATTCCGTATTGTCGGATTAATCGGTGATTAATTACACCGAACCGGATTATATTATTAAAAGAGAGTTTGTTTAGGATTATATTAAAGGTTAAAAGGTTGGTAGCGAGTCTGATATTAAAAGCCGGGTTGTACGTACGGATCGCTTCTCATTTCGGAGGATGCGGGAAGGAAAGTTGGCCGTTCTCTATTTTTCGCGAGTGCATCAAAGTTTTATAGGATCCTTCCTGTATTTATAACAGAAGCACATGATACTCGAAAGTTCCTCATACTTTCCCTCTGTAATAGCGGCGGGTGAACGCGCGGATTTTATGCCTTCGGTATCCGCGGACGACGACGGCGCCGGGGCCGGAATAGTTTTAAAAGAATGGGAAATGGGGCGTAGTAAAATTGAAATCGCGGTGGGGCGACGAACGGGCGCGCAAGATTGCAATTTTCCTAGCGAGATTTGATACTATAATCCCCTTAATACGACAAACCGAGGGTGAATTTATCGTCGGCCGTGATATATATATTCCGGAGGTTTAAGAAACTCGGCTTGCTACAAATTCTACGGATAAAACGTTATCAGCCCGGGAGATAAAACAAATGAACGGAAGCAAATGGCCACTTTCAAATTTGCTCGCACGATCTTAACCCATTATTAAAAACAAGAAAACACATGAAGAGAACTAAATGACTATTTCTTTATAGAGCTTGCAGTGTTCCTTTTCCAAAATTTGATAATGCAATCTTAGTCCATCATTAAAAAATAATAAAAATATCTTGAGACTTATTCACACAAATAGAAGACACACGGTAATTCTTCGTGAATAAAAAGAAGCAAGAAAACCTGGATTCTAATATCAGAGGTCCGGCGCTATTTCGCAGCGTAGCATAATTCCAGCGTATCCCAGCAGCTGTCAGTGACTGCGTGAACCCATACCCGGTGAAAGGGCGAAAGGTAGGCGAAATACCTTGTCAGAAAAAAGCGAGCCGTCGGGTAGCGTCGGNGGTGAACGCGCGGATTTTATGCCTTCGGTATCCGCGGACGACGACGGCGCCGGGGCCGGAATAGTTTTAAAAGAATGGGAAATGGGGCGTAGTAAAATTGAAATCGCGGTGGGGCGACGAACGGGCGCGCAAGATTGCAATTTTCCTAGCGAGATTTGATACTATAATCCCCTTAATACGACAAACCGAGGGTGAATTTATCGTCGGCCGTGATATATATATTCCGGAGGTTTAAGAAACTCGGCTTGCTACAAATTCTACGGATAAAACGTTATCAGCCCGGGAGATAAAACAAATGAACGGAAGCAAATGGCCACTTTCAAATTTGCTCGCACGATCTTAACCCATTATTAAAAACAAGAAAACACATGAAGAGAACTAAATGACTATTTCTTTATAGAGCTTGCAGTGTTCCTTTTCCAAAATTTGATAATGCAATCTTAGTCCATCATTAAAAAATAATAAAAATATCTTGAGACTTATTCACACAAATAGAAGACACACGGTAATTCTTCGTGAATAAAAAGAAGCAAGAAAACCTGGATTCTAATATCAGAGGTCCGGCGCTATTTCGCAGCGTAGCATAATTCCAGCGTATCCCAGCAGCTGTCAGTGACTGCGTGAACCCATACCCGGTGAAAGGGCGAAAGGTAGGCGAAATACCTTGTCAGAAAAAAGCGAGCCGTCGGGTAGCGTCGGGAACCGTCGGTCGAAGTGCAATAAAAGAAGGAGGAACACCAGCGTTAATCACAGGGTGGCAAGAAAACCGAGCAACCCTTTGGTACGCGAGGCCCGGTACGGGACAGATTCATGCCAGCCCCTTTTTCCTTCCGACCTCGGGTATCGGTGGCATACATCGTGACCCACCCCCGCCTCTTCTATCGCCTATCTATCCGTTTCTGATCAGGCAGCCGCGGCTACGGGAGAAAGGATTCGCAGAGCTTTCCGTGTACCAATGCGGCCGAGGAGCGCCTGCGCGCTACTTTTATTGATCAAACTGAACGAACATTCAGTCTGATTCGAACCATCGAACCAGACGGATCCACCAGCCCGAAATCAAATTAATTCGACAATGCGTTGCCCGCTGCGCCGCCGATCTTTTGTTCTAAGTTCGTGCACGGACTCACTTTTTTCCGAACGGACACCTTTGTCCGACTTTCACCGCCGACGTAGAATTTTTTTTTTAGAAAAATTCGAACGGCGACTTACTTTTTTTTTTTACTCGTCGTTCCTTTTGTCCATGTTAATGATCGACGAGCATTCACTGCGAAAGTAATTCAGCCGTCGGCCACTCGAGTGCCAATTTCGCCGTGGTATTATTCGCGAAATGACGCGTGTTGCGCATCAAGGAATAACGAAGAGAAACGGGCACCAATGACGTTTTCAGTGACACGTAACCGACTGCGTGTGTGTGTCTGTATACGTCTGTTCGTGGAAGGCGTGACGCACTCGACTTGTTGAATTCTAATTTCGAGATAAAACTCACTCATGATATTGCTCATTTAATGAAGTGTTCCCAGATTCTGACGAGAATTTAAACACATGGAAACAGGAGAATTAATTAAAATGGTTTAAAGAACTTTTGAGGGGATTGTATGAGTCATTTATATTTAACGATTTAAGAGTTCGCTTCTTTACGTGAATTAGGACATACTGATAATTGATGATACGGTAGTATAATTGTTTTTTGCTTCTAAGAACGTGTAATTTACAAACCAATTAGAATCATGTTTTTTATGGCTACAAATGGATTTAAGCTGCTTTGAAAATTCGATATTAAAATGAGTAATTTAACAAAAAGTGTTTCGAGAATCTGACCAGAATTTAACCATGAAAACACGAGAACTAATAGAAATGTTTTAACGGCCATTTAATAGGATTGTATGTACTTCGCCGGAAAGCTCGATAACTTTTAACGAACCGCGCGCATTGGGAAACCGAGGTCCGCGTTACCGAACACTAATTAGCGTCGATCGATCGACCGATTCAAAGGTATAGAAATTACGCGATGCACGTACGTATTCCCTCCCGGCCGAAGGACGCCGGTCATCGATATGATTAGACGCAAGTGCGGTTGTTTCATTCGTGGCGGCGGAGAAATTCCCGGTCCGTCTAATCGGCGCTCGGACCGCAGCAGGAACCGCGCGGTTATAATTATCCGATTCGATCGATCCGCGCAGATACCGAAGGCAGTAGCGATATCGAGCAAGGAAATTCGAGGTAATGAATCGCGGCCGGGACGGAATTCCGAGGGTACATACGCGTCCGCCCGGGCCAGAAAGGACGATTTACGTAGTTGCGAAAGTAAACCCCGGCGTGCATATATGATCTAGCCACGGGTCGTTGATAAGATATTACGTAATTGACGTTTAATTAAACATTGACAGCGTTCTGTGGAATTAATATACGACAAGTCGCGCAACCTTTCGAGCCATCGAGGGTATAAAATTTCATTTAATTTATTTATTTATTTATTTATTTATTTATTTCACGGATCAATTGGCCCTTTATAAGTGCAGTGAGAATAAACGAGCAGATAAAAGAAAAAAAGAAGAAAAAAAAATAGTGAAAGATTTACATAATTAGAAATAAGAAAACGGCTATAAGAATAACAGAAGTATCATGCGATAAGGAGTTTATAAATTATGCTTTAAGAAATATGTACGAAGCTTTCTTCTTATGATATATGTAGCTGGAATCATACAAAATGTCAAACAAATGACTGAATCTATTGGCTTTAGAAATAACCCTGTTAACTAGGGTAAATGTGCTAATTACTGCGAATTTTTATGCAAGGTAACTTTCAACGCGAAAATCAGCTATTTGAATACAAGATTCAAGTTAAATTATTTTTTGAACAAGTTTTATTATGTTATTTTATTTTTTTTATTTATAGCCGTTTAATTATACGTTAAATTAAATAAATCATTTTTATAAGGTGATGAAATACAGGTATTACTGCGAATATGAGGCAATTACTGCGAGTCAAATACTGCGGGAACCCTAATTACTGCGGGCCAAATACTGAGGATATCGAAATAAATTCATCACTTTTTATTAAATATTTTTTAATAAAATATTATACGAAATACATAAGTATTATTTAAATTTCTTTTTTTCTTTTTTATTGCACTTCTTGAACACTTTAATCCACTCTCAACAACAATGAAATATGACTTCGAACCGACTAAACTTACTCTACAAGGTTATGCTTTACAGTTCGCGTGTTCGCAGTAATAGTGAGTGAAATCTACTGTGTGAAATATACTGCGGTCATTAATATATTAAAGATACACATTAAATTAACATACTTTCGTATTTTTCTAACTAAATAATGCATATTTTGATTGTTTGTAATATTAAAACGTACTATGTATTAATATTATTGAAAACAAATGCAATTTTAAAAGAGGTGTTTGACAGACATCAACCAAAATTATTGGAAAATTCATATTCTCGTGAACTACTCGACTTTGAAGTGTTTTAAAGTAATTATAAATTTCATTATTGCTATTTATTTTGTTTAAATTATTATTATCAAATAACAAAATAATTGAAGAATTTGATAGCATTCATCTTCCGGATTGAAACCGTGTATTTTTGACAACTCATATCCCTATGAGGCATCAGAATAAACGATAACCGTGAAAGCCTTAAATCCAAAATTAAAGAATTTCTTTTATTTCGTCTAATACGTTTAAAAAATTCATAATTAATGATTTTAATGAAAATCCGCAGTATTTGGGGCATCTGCAGTAATTGACACACTTACCCTAATGCATATTTTGATTGTTTGTAACATTAGAACGTACTATGTATTAATATTATTGAAAACAAACGGAATTTTAAAAGAGGTGTTTGACAGACGTCAACCAAAATTATTGGAAAATTCATATTCTCGTGAACTACTCGACTTTAAAGTGTTTTAAAGTAATTACAAATTTCATTATTGCTATTTACTTTGTTGAAATTATTATTATCAAATAACAAAATAATTAAAGAATTTCTTTTATTTCGTCTAATACGTTTAAAAAATTCATAATTAATGATTTTAATGAAAATCCGCAGTATTTGGGGCATCTGCAGTAATTGGCACACTTACCCTATTCTGCTTTCATGTTTTAACCTTGAATGACCTTGAACAATTATATTAACTGAATTCCTAATGAAAAGGACTATCCTCGGAGGTGTTTAAAAAATGGTGGTTCCGTTTAAAAAAATGAATGGTGACTTTCATATCTCTAAAAAAAATGACATAAACTGAAAAATATTCTTGGTATCGTGTGAGCCCCACTAAACCATTCAATTTCATCAGAAACATTGTTTGCTACGCAATAATAATAACGTAAATCTAGATGGCAAAATGTAGCGATCCACCCTGTATATATAGATTATTATTTCATTCAAATGTAGTATATAATATGTACTGTATATTTATATTATATTATTATTTCATTAAAATGCAGTACATACTATCTGTACATTTATATTATATTATTATTTCATTAAACCGCAGGAACTCGCCGTCGATTTATATTTACTCAATATTTACGTGAATCGGAAAATCGCGTTTCAATCGAGCGGTGCCCGTCGAACGATCGTTGCATAAACATCGAATATTTGACGCCCGCATTTGATCGCGACCCGCGCGATAAAATTTCCTAAAAAACGAAGCCGTGGCGTTTTCCGGGCGTCCGAAACGTTTTCCGTCGACGGGAAACCTGAGGTGATAATTTGTGCCGGAAGTAGGGGACACGCGGCGGTAATAGCGACATGTATCCCCGGCGGTCTCCCAAGGGTGGGTCGCGTTTCACTTGAAATAGACCTCGGCCCGCGGGGGGTCGCGGGACGTGGGGACGGGGCGAAGTTCGCGAAAGAGGAGATTGCTCATTAGCCAATGTCGTCTCAAGGTGTCGGATGCAAACTCGATTGATCGTCTGAATGAAACGCGAGAACCGCGAGCAGAGACTTACCGGGAGCCGACTGTTGCGCCGAAGTAAAACCAATCTGTTGCTCTTAGTTCCCATTCACGGAGTCGCGGGGGGAGTCCTCCCCCCGGGCCGCGTTCGAGATAAATATGTATCATCGACGTATAAATGACGCCGGTATCCTTTACAACGATCATTAACGTCGCATTGTGTCTAGCTAGCCCCGACCCGCAATATCCCCGTCGAATAAAGCCGATTCTCCCTTTATTATTGCATAAATCGTGNCGTATAAATGACGCCGGTATCCTTTACAACGATCATTAGCGTCGCATTGTCTCTAGCTAGCCCCGACCCGCAATATCCCCGTCGAATAAAGCCGATTCTCCCTTTATTATTGCATAAATCGTTCCTACTGATTCGTCCCTTTCGGCGGTGTTATTTCTAATTAAACGGCAACTCGATGCAAGCGGAACAACGTATAGCGGCGCGAGCAATTAACTCGATTACAGAGAATCGATTTTGCTAAATTAGCATATAATAGCAACGTTTGACCGTCCGGTTTATTTTTACTTGTCGCAACAGGGAAACGGGTCACGGCCTCCGATAATAATTTCCCAAGGAATTTTCTATAGGCTCGGGTAACGTGGTTCACGATCATCCCCCCCCGGTAACCGCCGGTTCATCAAATTTATAGGTGTAATATCATCGGCGGGCAGCGCCGTGGCAGATTTTATGCCCGGCCGACAGATAAAGAAAATTGGCTATTTTCGAAAAAGGGGAGTACCCGCCGCTGGTCGATAAAAGGAAATTCTAGATAACAGAAGAACGATTTCTGAATTAATTTTCCTTTCTAATTTATTCAATCACAAAGTAGATTTTTCTACTCTCCTTGAACAAACTAGACTCTAGGTACGTTTATGGCAAGTAAGACTTGCAGTAAACATGCTAAGGTCCTTCAATGTTAGTGAGTGTTTTAAAAAATTTCTAGTCGATTACTNAGACTTGTAGTAAACATGCTAAGGTCCTTCAATATTAGTGAATGTTTTCACAAATTTCTAGTCGATTACTTTATACGTTTTCGTATACTTTTCTGCGACCGTGATCTTGAGTGATTTTCAACAATTATAGTAATTGAATTCCTAATGAAAGGGACTATCATCGTAGGTGTTTAAAAAATAGTGGTTCCATTTAAAAAACTTAAAGTGNAATTCCTAATGAAAGGGACTATCATCGTAGGTGTTTAAAAAATAGTGGTTTAATTTAAAAAACAATAAAGTGATCGTCATATCTCTAAAAAAAATGATATAAACACAAAAATATTCTTGGTATCGTGTGAACCTCACTCAACCATTCAACTTCATCTGAAACATTGTTTCCTAAGCGCAATAATAATTACGTAAATCTAGATGGCAAAATGTAGCGATCCACTCTGTATAAATGTCNCTAAAAAAAATGATATAAACACAAAAATATTCTTGGTATCGTGTGAACCTTACTGAACCATTCAACTACATCTGAAACATTGTTTGCTACGCGCAATAATAATTACGTAAATCTAGATGGCAAAATGTAGCGATCCACCCTGTATAAATCTCTAGCACATAGTATATATTTTATAATTGTCGCGCTGGACTGTGAAGGTGTTTTGAAGACAATTTGCAAATGGAAGGTTTACGAGCCGAGGCCTAGGTGCGAATTAGCGAAAGATTAGAGCGGCGGGAAAGTAATAATGAAATGGAACGACGCGAGCGAAGTTCTAGAGCCCTTAAGGCTCTCACGATTATAGGAGTAACTTGGAAATGGGATGTGCACTCTTTTGGAAATCCATTGGAACGTTTCGGAATTATCTTCGACGGGCGATTAGTAGCGACTGTTTAATTAACTTATTGAATTCAATTGGTTCCGGCGGAGATATTGATCACCTCGCCGTTTGCGTAATAATTCAGAGGCGGCTGTTATTCACCGAATTGTGAATTCGATATTTTTCGTATCTGTAAATGCGTATCGGCGGCCGGTTGTCACTGTAATAAAAGGTTCAATTGGTCGAACCCGGGGATTAAATAACGTTCGCAACAAAAAGAAATGAAACAGGTTCAATTAAATTGCAGACAACGGACCAGATTGTTATTGCGTAACAAGCGCTACCTCTGCCTCATAATAATAGTATTAAGCGAATATTTAAACAGGAATTAGTGGCGAACGCAGCTGTAATTTATGTAGCACAACAGAATTGGAAAGCTTTCAATTAAAATAAATGTTTCATTCGTTTTGACCCAACTTCTAATTGTTAATTTCGCCGAACTATTGCGAATTCTAATTATTTCTCTAATTTCATCCGCTGATCGAAAATGGAAGTTAAAATGCATTCGGTTCGTAAAAGAGTTCTTTAAAATTGCTCCACAGACGTGGCGTGTTATCCATCGCCGCGATCCGGCTTATATCCAAGCGCGGGGGCGAGAAAAAAGGCAAGGAGGAAGAAGAAGCCGGAGGAGAAATAATTCCACTCGCTTGGTCGTATCATCCCTTTATTTTTCCTCTCTCGATTTATGTATATATACATGTACAATGATTCGGTATCGCCACGGCGCAGTACATCGTCCCGCCGCGCCATATTAAACGACGCCCTTTAAAAAGCTGCGGGCGCGCCAAACGAACGGACACCCGTGAAAGTGGCCAATCTCGTTAACACTAATACATAGCCGGAAACAATGAGGATATGAAGTCTCGCGCACGAGAGCCTAGAAACATTTACAACTCCTCCGAACGGTACGTGAAATAGAGTAAATGAAGTACGTGGAATTGTTAGACAGCATGATTCCCATAATTCTCAATTCCTCGGTTTTATTCAGAAATAATGATGAGTCTGAAAAATCGCGATATGAAATACGACTTGGAAGAAGAGTTTGATCGGTGAAAGAGATATTTCGTGATTTACTCGTCCGACCGGTCCACCTTTCTTTCTCTTTCTCCCTCTTTCTCTCTACTGTCGGACTTTAAAAATACTTTGGATGTCGAGGTCTGTGAAAACATCAGATAAGTGGCAAACGTGGTTTAATCGTTCGACCGCGGAACTAAAGTGAAATCTAGACAGAGTTCTTCAGATTGTTCCCCTAAACGTTAGAACATATATATATATATATATATATTTTAGTTTTACGTGTATACTCGCAATGTTCTGTGCACGGTTTGTACTCTGTTGTACGAAATCGGAACTCGCAGACACACAGACGCGCTCTACTTATAATAAGTAACCTATGAAAGTACCCGTAGTCGTAGTTAGACAATGAAATATCTCAAGGAACGTCCAGTTCACGGTCCGCCTCTATCATTTAACTAAGTACCGTTCTAAGTACCGTTCCTGCCGATGAATCAGACGGGAGATCCTCCTTTACACCGAGCAGCAATCGTCTATGTGCCGTTTCATCGGTTCCGAACAAAAAAAAGAAAAGAAAATAGCGAGGCTCGGGTAAGGATGTTCGATTCTCTTAAAAAAATCGATTTTTGAATCGTTTCTGAATCAAAACGATGAGAATAGATTCTGTTAAAAAATCGAAATCAAAGAATTGATTTTGCAAGAAACGAACCCGAAAGAATCGATGGTTTGGAAGTTTTTCTCTCTCTTTCTCTTTCTTTCATAATTTCTTTATGCTAATTATTATTAATGTGCGATTTTATAAATGCCAAATTCTTTAAATAAACAGAAAATTTGTATATTCACTCGTTTAGCATAACGGACAGAATATATCTAAGTTAGGGATGTTCGATTCTCTTTAATAAATCGATTTTTGAATCGTTTCTGAATCGATGAGAATAGATTCTGTTAAAAAATCGAAATCAAAGAATTGATTTTGCAAGAATCGAAACCGAAAGAATCGATGGTTTGGAAGTTTTTCTCTCTCTTTCTCTTTCTTTCATAATTTCTTTATGCTAATTATTATTAATGTGCGATTTTATAAATGCCAAATTCTTTAAATAAACAGAAAATTTGTATATTCATACGTTTAGCATAACGGACAGAATATATCTAAGTTAGGAATGTTCGATTCTCTTTAAAAAATCGATTTTTGAATCGTTTCTGAATCGAAACGATGAGAATAGATTCTGTTAAAAAATCGAAATCAAAGAATTGATTTTGCAAGAATCGAAACCCAAAGAATCGATGATGTTTTTCTCTCTCTTTCTCTTTCTTTCACAATTTCTTTATGCTAATTATTATTAATGTGCGATTTTATAAATGTCAAATTCTTTAAATAAACAGAATTTTGTATATTCATGCGTTTAGCATAACGGACATAACATACCTAAGTATACAAGCACATACTCATAAAGCATAAAACAATTTTAAAACCAAAGGATAAAAAAACTTTCAAATATTTTATTTGAAGTAACAAAAAAATACTTATTTTGTAACTGTGTAAATAAGTAACAAATAGTATTATATAAAGTAGCAGAATACGTTTTTATTTATCTAATTGCTATTCATCACTTGGCAATGAATTTAGAAAAAGCAAATGTTGCAGATGATCAGGTGACAATTTATTTCTGTTAATCGTCAAAATATTACTAGCATTTGAGAACAATCTTTCAGACGAGACTGGCGTTGCCACAATCAGTAAATATTTTTTCACAACGATGCTTCGATCGTTGAATGTTTTAGAGATCAGAGGTTTAGTTCAATAACAAATGGGATCTTCTTTACGGTCAACCAATGGATGTTGCAAATAATGTTTCAGATCTATCGGTACTTCATTTTGACTTCACTAGGTACAATTAATGCCCCAGAGGGTAAAAAATCGATTGTCAATTCTCACCTCAAAGAATCAACTCTGAAGAAAATCAAATACAGAAGAATCGATTCCAAAGACCGATTTTTTAATCAAAAGACTCGATTTTTTCAAGAATCAAATAGGAATCGAACATCCCTAGGCCCGGGACTTGCCTGGAATAATGCGAGCGGCTCTCCGCGAGGCAGCAAAGTGTGTTTTACACAGTCGGTTGTTTCCCCGAAATTGAAACGTATCCCGCGGCCCGATCGTCCGTGGCCGCGCGTCCTTTGACACGTCCGAGTTATCAATGAACCGTGCAATTGACAAAGCGCAAAAGGTCAGCTTTGTCCCAACCGAATTTCAGTGTTCCCGGCGAGGAGTATCGCCTTTAACAAACCGCCGCACCGACCGGGTTCCTTTACACATCGATAAATCCGGTCGGCGTTCGAAAATACCGGGTCGGAATCGCGAAAAGGGAAGAGCGAGAACCGAAAACGTGGATCGAAATAACAGAAGACGAGTACGAAAATGGAAGACCGCNGGGTTCCTTTACACATCGATAAATCCGGTCGGCGTTCGAAAATACCGGGTTGGAATCGCGAAAAGGGAAGAGCGAGAACCGAAAACGTGGAAATAACAGAAGACGAGTACGAAAATGGAAGACCGGTATTCTTAGTGCCGCGGAGACAATGTCGACGGAGGATTAATATTGATGCGAATCGACGTCCAGTTCTCGTCCACTCGCGTCGACGGTGGCCGAATTTACTCGGGGGGTTGGCCGAATTTACAATTTCACGTTGCCACCTCGGGGAATCCCGGCCTGCCTGCCTGCGATTCGCAGCGGATGCAACGCGACGTCGTAAATAATTCTATTTGGAATCTAATAAGAACTAGTGTAGCGGAAGAAGAGGGAATCTATGTCCGCGTGAATCGACGATAAGATTGTCTCCCCGGGAGAAAAACGGCCGGCTGGAATTTGTATCAATTCGATCTACGAGCGGCGTTAAGCTCTCGAGTGAGGAATAATAAAACAAACCGGAAGGTAACCGGATCGAGTGAATCCTATATGAAATAATTAGATGATTGAATATTCATCGGGCGGGCGAGTTCGCTTAATTCTCGCCTAGTTTTATAAATCCGAAGACCGTGTAAATATTGAAATCTCGGCTAATTTGCCCGTAGAACTCGATTATTGATACCACGGATATAAATTAGCTTCACTGTGAACGGCAAAAAGTGAACCTAATTTCCTCTTTTATTATATTTCCCTCTCCGCATCGGCCACACATTTTCTCTCACGCTTTTTATAAACCCTCCAAATTTATCAGATAAATATATATATATCTAATCGAAAACAGAATTACGCATCTTATAATCATTCCAGGTCGATTAAATACTATACTAACACTAGATATGTACTCAACAATTGGGTGTACATCCGGGAATCTAGTATTCAGAACTCAACAGAACATGTTGCTCTACATACTACAAACACCTTTGAGGTAGTACCAACGTAACAAATACAATAATCACAACAAAATACAGGCAACTCGGTCGCCTGTATTAACAACTCTAAAAACAGTTCCTTTTCACAGAAGGAGAACGGAAGAACACTGAAAATTCAGGTCTCGTCAGGCCGTCGCAGCGACGCGTCGCGACGCGACGGCAACTTCGCCGTTTCCGTCGCACGAGAAATCCATTCACATTTCAAACTTCGATTCTCGTAAATGGATCAAACGATTTCTACACAGTCAAAAACGACGAATGCTCAGAATTCTCGCGGTCACTTTTAATTCCCGGCGATTTTGTGAGCGCGAGAATGGAAGCCACTCGTGCGCTTAGCTCTAATGAGAGTCTAACTGAGATTGGAAAGAGAGGCGTTTCGGAATGCACGCGGGTTACACGAACCGCTTGACACGTGCTAACACCGTCGTTGGTAGCTGGTACATACGTAGGTACACACGATCTACATTACACGATAGGTAAACACGAGACCCATTCCAGTGGCACGCAAGCAAACTGTTCGGTATCAAGTTCGACCCCCGGAGAAAGCCGACCGCCGGTTTGTTGTTCCAGCCTGGATCTTGATTTACCCTCCTCGTTCCTCGCAGATCGCCGATTCGGCGTTCGTCGTCGGACCAGATCGACGAGCCGATATAATTCTGTCGTTTAGTAGAGAATAGGTTGAACACTGTTAATTCTTGAATGCCAATTCT
The DNA here is from genome assembly GCA_019453355.1 of Ceratina japonica. NCBI lineage: Eukaryota > Metazoa > Arthropoda > Insecta > Hymenoptera > Apidae > Ceratina > Ceratina japonica. The sequence continues at coordinate 51,597 of SMSR01015325.1, read as the reverse complement.
CGACTAATTCTCGTCGTCCGACGATCTCCTCTCGTCTCTTCTGTCTGTCGGCGAGCGAGACATGAAAGAACGTTCCTGCGTTGAATCTTTTTTATTACTTGAAAATTCCGGCTCTCTCCAAGTGGAGTTATCATCCGGCATTCTTCCGGCGTTCCGCGAAGTCACGCTGAGTTATGACCGTAACGACGCTTAGCGAAGAAGAGGGGAAAAAGAACGGGGAAGTCTCGTTTAAACTTTTGTCTGAATCCGGCGATTAAATATTGATTTTCCCTATTGTCCATCTTCCGTTTCTCCTCGGCGTTGCCGGCGACGTTCCTCGCGGGTCAATAAAATTTTCACACTCTCCGGCTGGTCAAATGTTGAAATAAACCTGGAGAAGATCCGACGAGCCAGTGTCATTTCCTTCGTCGCTCCCCGAGTCTCTTGCTCCCCGTCGGCGTCGCTAGCAATTATACCGCGGAATTAAGCAGAGAGCGAGCTCGTGCTTTGTTTCGCCGGCCGATATTCGAGTGCTCGTGTCGGAGACAGATCTATTAATTCCGATTGGTGAACGCGCATTGTCCAACTACCGACAATGTTACGTGTCTTTCCCGACGGTGCGTCTTCCCGGCCGAAGGTCCGACCGAGGAGGAGCGTCGTTCGACAGCTCGATGATGAGTTCGATCGGTACATGCAAATGGTCGTAACGATAAGAAAATTCATCTACTCTTTGTCCTACCGGTTGCGGTCTCGTCCCGGAAAGGGAAGCCTTCAAGAGGCCATAACTCCCCAGGTTCGAGGACTCCTTTTGAACGCCGACAACGTTGGATCTCCTTGGATCGCGTCGAAAGGACACCGATCACTCTTACCCATTCCCGACCGATTATCTAATTCATACCAAAGGAAGAACGCGGGGCTCCGTATTTACTCCCGGACGAAGACGAACACGTTGTAATGATTCCAGCGATTCTCCTCGGAGTCGACGCCGGGCTTCAGCTGTTCGGAATTGCTGCCGGCGGTGCCGGAGCCGCAGCTGCCTACGAGCTTGAACCCCTGTTCCTGAAGCATGTCGAACGCCTGCTCGACGAAGTTGTGCTTGAGGAAGAATCTCGAGGTGTAACGGTCCCTGGTGCCGTGGTCGGGGTCGCGGCTCTCGTTCAGAGTCTCCCCGAAGACGTCTCTGCACAGAGTGACCCGGCCGCCGACGAGGATCCTCGATAGTTTCCGGAACTTGACGTCCGGTAAGCCTTCGCGGCCGAACGCGAAGCTGCCGCGATATCCGACGGTTATATACCCGGGCGCTCTCTTGTCCGACGAGGTCGTGGAACCGGAAGACTTGCCGCCGTTCTCCAGAATGGCCCGTTCCAGGCCCGGCAGCCCGTAGAAGTTCGCCTCCTGCTTCAGCCGTTCCTTCTCCCGGAAGCCTTCCGGCAGGACGAGCGCCTGATTGCGCAGGAAATCGAGGACGTAGCGGAAGAGGACCCCGTCGCGGTCCAGAAAGTACTTCCCCTTAGCGTCCTTCTCCACCGGCATTTTACCGGAGAACAAAGCCGCCAGATGAGAGTCGGGCTCCCGGGTGAGGGTGGTGAGCGCGGTGGTATAAAACACACCGCCCACGTTCAGCTCGACCACGCTCGGCACCGCTTCCTGTTGCTGCTCCGTCTGCTGTTGATCCACCATGCTTCTCACGCTCTTCTGACGGACTCGGGTTTTACAGTCGCGCGGCGCGGCTCGACGGCGGCACACACGGAGCGCGGAGAGCACGAGGCGCGTTCCGGGATCTACGGCGAACGAGCAGAAGGGGTGAGAGAGCGGCTGGCAACGTGACCGGATGGAGTCGTGTTTATTATCCCGTCGCGTCGATAAGGATCCGGGCACCACGCGAGTCGCAGGCGACGGCCACTGGCTGCTATACGGGGAGCATAACCACCGCGATAACGCGAGAACCGGACAACGTGACAGGTCGATGACCAGGGACGACGAGCCAAGGGCGGCGAGACGAGGGCGGACGACGCTCCGTGCTGCTGGGTCTGATGCCGGAAGTTGCACCGTCTCGTGACTCGAGACGGGAAAGACTGACTGACGGCGAGAGACTGCGCCTACCGGTCGGTCGGGAAACGCCGAGAGCTTAGCTCGGCTTTGTCGCTGCGCTTTCTCTCCTAGGCACTTGGCGCGCGAGGGAGGACGCAGCACCGCGCGAGTCTGTGTCGCGGGGACGCTCCGATACGCGGGCGCAGAAGGTGCCCCGGCGGACGCGCGCCGATTCTCGAACGGGGAAACGCGCGCACCACTCCCCTATCATTCGATACCAGGCAGCCAGACCGTCCGTCGGCCACCATCGCGAAATGAATTCTCTTTTTGTCGTTCGTCGGCGACCGATCGGGTCCAATTTGTCCGATCGACTCGCTTGAAGCTCCACGGTTCGTCGACTTCCAATCTCGCTCGGGCTCGGTTCAATCGCTAACGAGAAACGGCGTGAATATCGTTATGCACTTACCTTTGAACGCGCTGCATCCCTCGATTTATCGTACCGCCTCTGTGACCGGCCGGTTCGGATCTCATTGTCATCGCACGCCACGGGATATGTCCCAACCCTCCTACTACCTACGTAAATTCAATAAATATGAATAGCATTCGCAACTTCGTTCCACGGACACCTGTTCGCTATCGTTTGAATACGTACGTATCGATGCGCGCCAACAATAACGAATACTCGCGTTCGATTATTGAATAATTTATATACCGCACGCGCGTCCAAGCGAACAGGGCCAGAAAATTGGAATTTACTATTGTTGTACTTACCCGCAGTTTATCGTAGTTCACGACTACACGTGACAATCGTTCACATTTTTTATTGTTCACCTTCGTGTGTTCACTCACTTATTGTTAGTCACTTATTAAACACAAAATACAAGAATTCTGTAAATAATAAGGTTGAGTTTCAATATTTATCGAACTTTGTAAGACCATAATCGCAGTTGACGAAGAGGTCTAAATAGTCTAGGATCGTAGACTAAATATTTCCCTGAACGAAGTCCGGTTTTTATAAATGAAGTCTGAGTCGACGAACTTTCAAACTCGACATTTTATCGTAGTTCACCACAGCACAAGACAATCGTTCACATTTTTTATTATTCACCTTCGTATGTTCACTCACTTATTGTTAGTCACTTATTAAACACAAAATAGAAGAATTCCGTAAATTATAAGGTTGAGCTTCAATATTTATCGAGCTTTGTAAGACCATAATCGCAAATGACGAAGAGGTCTAAATAATCTAGGGTCGTAGACTAAATATTTCTCTGAACGAAGTCCAGTTTGTACAAATGAAAACTGAGTCGACGAACTTTCAAACTCGGTTTGTTTACACTCGGAGTCCGTCAAAATCCATGAATAATCTATAAAAGTCAACCTACCTTAGCTATCCGCTCATTTATGTACATTTATGTACAAACAGTTTGAATGCGAGCAGTCATCCGGCGTAAATCCATTAAGAATCGCCTGTTTATCACACGGTTACTCTTGCTCAACCACGAAAACAATTAGTCCTCCTTCCACTCCTCGCCACCATTCGCCTCTCCCCACTCCTCGATCAGCTGGTTAACTGAATGGCCGACGTAGCGTGTCGATCAGTCCAGCCGAATACGTGAATACGAGAAGTGTATGGCCTGCGATGGCCGCTGTTAGCTGCGTCGTCAGACCGCTCGAATCCAACGCATATTGCAAACCAGTACGTCCCCGGCTTTATCTCCGTGTCCGTTTCACGGAACGGGATCACGTGGCCGCGGCTGGTGTTGCTCGTGTCAGTAATTTTTTTCCCGTTGCCACGCAGATCGACGCATGTGAACAGCTGGGCCTTTCATCGTCCGTCGGGAACTGGGACGACAATTCCGCGGGATAAATCGTTTCCATTCCGTCAGACCGAGTCCGGCTGACCGTCGACGAGATAGAGGATGACGACGGAGCCGCATAAGAGGAGTCTGAGGGAGGAATCCAGGGGCAACCTCCTCAGGAATCATTCGTGGAGCAACGGGCCTGACACCGACGACGAACAGCAGCCCAACGAACGCGAACTGCTCAACGAGAATATCGGTTCAAGGTTCGCAAGATTATCGCGCTTATTTACTGATCTCCCCTCGATTCCGTCAACTATTCGACGACAATCCAGTCCCCTTTTATCTCGAGTCATATGATCTTCCATCATTGTTGAGCGTGTCATCCGTGTCAGCAGTGTTTTCCTTTGTTGAGAAGAACAGCGTCATACTTATTTCGCTCGAAACGATCCCGAGAGATCGTTAATTTTCTTGGCTAAATCGAAGTGAGTATCGAAAACTATGTATATCTCCCCTAATCAGTTATATTGTCACGAACCAGATAAAAAGTCGAAAGTGCTTGAGATAAAGCGACACAATCTATACTATAGACCAGACGGACTTTCATAGTCGTAGTAACTATTCGTTTAGATATTCAAATATGTATAATTTGTCTGTCGTTTCCAGTNTAGACCAGACGGAATTTCATAGTCGTAGTAACCGTTCGTTTAGATATTCATATATGTATAATTTGTCTGTCGTTTCCAGTCAACACCGTTTGCGAGATCACCCCATCTCCAACATGGATTTGTACCAAGAAGAGAGGATGCGTAGGAAATTGAAGTTCTTCTTCATGAACCCCATAGAAAAATGGCAAGCGAAACGGCGTTTCCCGTACAAGTTCTCCGTGCAAGTTATTAAGATCGTATTAGTCACAATTCAATTGTGTCTGTTCGCGCACAGCGATTACATGCATGTTAATTACGCCTGGGACAATCGCATCGCCTTCTCACACTTATTCCTCAGAGGATGGGACGCAACGCAAGAGGTACGTATTCACGTACATTTTAAATATTAAGATTCTTGAAATAATACCTGGTTGTACTCTACTTTTAGGTACCCGTTTACCCGCCAGCGACGGGTCCGTTGGCCATTTACACACAAGACGAATTTTACAAAACGATCGACTACGCGTTAGACGGTTACTACAATCTTAACAACGCGATCGGGTCTTATTCGTACACCGCGGAAGACAACTCGGTGGTCCCGGCGACGCTTTGTCTGTACAATTACAAAGAGGGCATCATATTCGGCTTTAACGAGAGCTACGTGTTCGACAAGCAGATCGTGAAGACCTGCATAAACATAAGTCGTCAGAATTACACCGAGATCAGCGCGTCGAAGCTGCTGTTATCTCGGGAAAGTATCAGCGTGAACTTCTCGGCGCTGGTGAGAGCTAATTTATTATTCGCGGTGAAAACGGTTAACTTGAAGGCGGCCGGGCCGATGACTCCGCCCGATTGTTATCAGTTTAATATAGTCATCGACTTCGATAATCGTGACTTCGACGGGCAAATGTTGCTCTCGTTAGACGCCGAGCCGAAGAGATTAGAATGCAAAGGCGACACGCGTTACATAACTGATAGTTACATCGAGTCTGCTTTGAGAACGTTGTTAAACTTGTTCGTGATCCTAATTTGTTCTGCGTCTTTCGCTCTCTGCTCGAGAGCTCTGTACAGGGCGCAGTTATTAAAATTCGAGACGATGAACTTCTTCAGTAAGACGTATGGGAAACCGTTGAGCTTCGAGGGGAGATTAGAGTTCTTAAACTTGTGGTACGTCATGATCATCGTGAACGACGTTCTAATCATCATGGGCTCGGCTATAAAGGAGCAGATCGAACGCAAGCAATTCGGTAACGATCACTGGAATATCTGTAGCATATTCCTAGGCACGGGAAATTTGCTCGTCTGGTTCGGCGTCTTGCGATACTTAGGCTTCTTCAAGACGTACAACGTTGTTATCTTGACGTTGAAGAAGGCGGCGCCGAAAGTGGCGCGGTTCTTGATATGCGCGATCCTAATTTATGCCGGTTTCACGTTCTGCGGATGGCTGATCTTAGGACCGTATCACATCAAATTCCGCACGCTGGCCACGACCTCCGAGTGTCTGTTCGCGTTGATCAACGGCGACGAGCTGTTCGCCACGTTCACGATAACGTCGTTCAAATCGTCGATGCTCTGGTGGTACTCGAGGATCTATTTGTACACGTTCATCTCGTTGTACATATACGTCGTCCTGAGTTTATTCATTTCTGTGATAATGGACGCTTACGACACGATCAAGATTTATTACCGCGACGGTTTCCCGAAGAATGATTTGCAAACGTTCATAGCGGCGTGCACGGACGAGGCGTCGAGCGGGCTGTACAAAGACGACGACAGAAGCGATTTGTCAGAATTGATAGATCGCTTCTGTTGCTGTCGAAAAAGGCCCTTTTACGGGTCTTTCTCAGGGTCAAGCGCGGAATTCTCAACGAAGACGGAACAACCGTGCGGGAGTGCAATCTGTATATAGTGCGTTAAACGCGAGTAATGTATTAAATAGAACCTACGGCTCCACGGCAGATACTGTTCTGTATTATAGTGACAATTTCGTCATGTAAAGTATTTCTTTTTTTTTTATTCGAACCGTCGTTGCATTTTTTAGTATTGCAAATGGGTGCTGCCAGTTTTATACTTTACGCAATGTCGATAACGATAAGCGATTCGCTTTATTCTTGTTCGTTTAGTATAAAGTGTATGTTAAGTCGAAGAAGTGTGTGACAACCACATTGGACATGTTCGAGTGTCAAATAATACTGAGATTTCCGTCAGAAATATTGATAGCACAAAGAAAGCGTGAAAAAGTATCCCTTCTTTTTATCGATTACGCGTACGAATAAAGCTGTGACTTGCCAGATTGTGGCAGAATAATGTAACGCAGTTTTGTGTCATTAGTTACAAATAGGAACCGATATCTCTCTAACATGTTAATAGGAACCCTGCATAATCATTAGCGAAAGCAGTAGGAATTGCCGATAACAGTAATAAAACATCCGATAATAACAATGTGAGTCATGAAATTTGTAACGTATGTATATAAACGTATATGTACGTATTTACAATATGTACACTTGTGTATTATATTACTTTATACAATGTACATTGTATAGTGTCTTTGTATTAACATACTCATGGGAAAAATTGTGTTTTACTGCCGAGTAATACAGAAAACAATTGTGCTATCCAAAGAAATGTTCGCGTAATAAAATCGTATTTTTTTCAACGCCTAAACTCTCTATTTTTCATGCGATTAACATGAGCATCCATTAAGAATCCCAACACCTTTCCCCATTAATTTATAAATTATAATTTTGCAGTTTTTGAAGATTAGCGTATTTTTTAGCTCGTATGTTTAGCTACGAGTGATTTCAAATATCGCGCCATTCAAATACGCTACAAATGTTGAATCGCGTATCGACGATTAAAAATCATTATTATTCACAAAAGAATAACTTAATTACTAAAATTCATCGTTCCATCGCATGCAATTTAAAAAAAGAAAACTGATTGTGATAAAATTGATAAATACCTCGTTTTTAATCTCGATTGAAGATGATGAATCCGCTGGGGATGGTCTGCGGCGAAGGAGTCCACGAGGAAGGAGATATTCTCGTAATCTTGAAGCACTTTGTTAACTTGTTAACGAAAATTCGAATATTAGAAAATTCCATCGCACACAATTTAAAAGAAGAAAACTGATTGTGATAAAATTGATAAATACCTCGTTTTTAATCTCGATTAAAGATGATGAAGCCACTGGCGATGGTCTGCGACGAAGGAGTCCACGAGGAAGGAGATATTCTCGTAATCTTGAAGCACTTTGTTAAGGAAATTCGAGTACTAGAAAATCGTTGTACTACAAGGAAAAGTGCCGGCTGATCGGCCTCAAAGTTCAAATCGAATCTACTTACGCTCTTCCCGGTCGAACATGGTTACGTTACATCAACACAAAGTTCGTATGG